>FIZU01036502.1:0-22887 GCA_900064475.1 Pseudococcus longispinus
AAATTACTAGTAGGAATTTGACGAAATTACTACTAGTGAATTTTTTTACTTTTTTTAAAGTACATTACTAGTAGTATTTTTCCACATGGGAACGTTTCTGAAAGAGGATAAAATCAGCTTTCAGAACATATCATTACTTTTGAATTTCATTCAGTTTTAAGAATCACGAAATTTTTTGTCGCAATTACTGAATTACATCACAATTACAAAAATTCAACGAAAATAAAAAGTAATGGTCTTTAGAACTCCTTTTATCTCATTCCCTCAATTTTGATGATTTTTCGATGAATGGAATTTATGCAATTTGGAAGAAAAGTCATGAAAGAAAAATTTTGAGTGGACAACAGCAAATAATTGAACAGTTTTCATTCTGGGGGTCAAGACAGGGACCAGCTTTATTACTAGGTCAACTGTTTGGAAGACTTTCAAGGACTAAAACCAAATATTGCGAAATATCTGTCTATAGAAGGGTATAGTCTAGTGAGAAATACGCATATAGCAATTTTTTTTTTCATAAATAATTGTGATTTTTCAATTTTTTGTCAAAAAAGTGACTTAATTTTTCAAATGTCTTTTTTTGACCTTTTCGTTCAAAATATTTTTCGAATTTCTGTCATGATTACCTATCGTTTCATGATTTTTTGTCAAAAATTATAATTCAGGCAATTTTTTAATTTGATATTCTTTGAAATTTTTAGAAACCAAATCTTCTTTATCCGAGTTTTGTCAAAATTGTCATTTTTGACTACGGGACACAAATCGTCACTCTTGACTTTTTAGTCATACTTACCAATATTTTTTTTATTTTTTGTCAAAATTGTCAATTTATGACTTTTCATTTTAATCGAAATTTATGCTCCAAAAATTGGAATTTTACCCAAATACCCACCATGAATTCAAGCTAGCATGATTTTCAACCAAAAATGATTCACGAACCCAGAGATCTCAATTAAATTGAATAATTTGTGGATTTAATTGCAATATTGCAAATCTAATTTCATATTCGTGTTTAAGAGGTTCAATTCATATGAAAACGACTCTTAACATCAACAATTCCACATTTACCTCTTTCTCCCCTCCCTCATCGAGGAAGGAGAGACATGCCACTGTGGCCTAAATGAAGGTTTGAGAAGTTTGCCATTGGAGATGTGATCGTTGTGGGAGTCACATTCTTTTACCTCACGATTCAGTGATTATAGTTTTACTAGCAGCAATAATTTTTCCTTTTTTCATTCATAAGCTGCGAAAGCAGCGAGTTTTGAAATTTTTCAGGATAAGTTGTTTGAAAGAGGATAAAATTAGCTTTTAAATGATGTCATTACTTTCTGATTTCCCACAAATTTTTTATATTTTGTCACGTGATTGCGATAAAAAAATGTGTGATTTTTATGTTACGTTGTGGGAAATTTAAAAATAATGATATCATTTGAAAGCTAATTTTATTCTCTTTCAAATGAGTGGATTGAAAAATTACCAAAATTGAGTCTTTTTAGGGCTACGAGGTAAACATTGAAAAATTAATCCATAATAATAGTCGTTTTTACAAAAATTGAGGAGGATAGAGGGAGGAAGAATGTGATGGTTTTGCATTCTTTTCTTTAAAATTTGAACTGGGGGATCATGTATCACAAAACTTGTGTCTAGATATTAAAACCACTTGGTGAAAATGCCACCCCTCTGAATCAACCCCAATTTCTCATCCTCCCCTGATATCTCTTAAAATCTAAGTACAGTTCAAAAAATTTTAAAAATTTGACAAAAAAATTATTCAAAAAAATTTAGTATCCATGGACGCTTTTGCACAAAAATACCTTTGATCCTCATTTTTCATCTTTATACGATTCCATTTTTCAGGGGCAGATAGTAGATACTCGAAAAATCACTGTTTTCACATTTTCTAAATTTTCAGTGAATAATCGAAAAAAATCATTTTTGAGAAAATTTTTCTTGAGGCACCAAAGGCTAAAAATCTGAAAATTTACCTAACTTTAATTTGAAAAAATATTATTTTTTAGTACCTTTTTTATTATTTTTTGACTAATTTTTTCTTTTTGTGTGAAAAAATGAGTTTTTTTTAAATTTTGGAATAAGTTGTCCAATTTTAGATATGATTTTTTCTTAAAATTTGAATGAAGAAACTCCTTCCAGGCCTTCTCTCATCTCTAGGATATGTATCTGATCAAGAAATCATAAATTTTCGTTTTTTATCAACTTGAAAAATTTTACTTTTTTAGTGAGTTTTTTAGTAAATAGTTTGCAATTTTTAATATCGGCAGGCAATTTTATTATTTATTGATCTCATTTTTATTTTTTGTAAAATTATTTGTAAACAGACTAGAGACAAAAACAATTTTTAATACCTACTTTTACCCACCCCCCATTCCTACGGTGATCACCACAGTGCCCAAAATACTGAAAAATAGAGGTGTGATATCGAAGTAAAATACTTTTCATTTGATTCAAATTTTTGAAAATCTACCCTGGTCAAACAGATTTTTAGAAAATTCATTTTTTTGCTGCGGATCCTCATTTCACAACTTTTCTTCCCTTTCTTCGTATATTTTTTCGAAGCATACATACCGCAATCAAACTACCCTCTCTGGTTATCGGAGACTCGACAAAAGCCAACTTTTCAATACAGTGTTGCAATCCCAATCTGTACCATAAAGAGGGATAGAAAGCTCGAGGTTAGTTTAATTAGCACTACGTCCTGCGAGCTGATCGTACTAGCGAGATATTAGCATATTACGAGGGTGATGCAAGCTACCCTTTCCTGATAACGTACGTAGACAGGACCGCAGTACGCGAGTAAATAGCATACGCGAAGCTAACCTTCGTACCTTATCTTTTTTTCGGTACGATTTGCAGACTTGGCTTGGCGGCTGCATGTGAGTTGGTATAGGAATAGCTTTAGACCGCTCAATTTCCTTTCGCAGAATGGTAAAAATTTACACCACTATTTGGCGGGATAAATGTCTTTTACATTTAACCCCTTTCATTGTTCAAGGGTTAGGTATTTTAAGGACGTTTTAGGCAACGGCGAAAGGACGTCGCGAATGCATATAAACAAAGTTATGTTGATTAAGGGGAACAAAAGCGAAGATACTTTGTTACTGAGATAGGGTCATTTTCGCAAAACAAAACTCACAGATAAGCGACCCAGCAATCGTTAAAGTTCACAATTTCCATTGCGTTGTCGTCGAGATATCCTATCCTAGGTACCGTAGCATCATCGCCACTTTCAGAGCACAACAATAGTCCGCTCGAATCACCTCTCTCGTGGCGTACCTCTCGTCGTATTTCCTCTCTAATTTTAACCCGTACCGTTGCCTTTCTTTCTCCCCCTCGCCTCCGCGAAATCGTAACCAAACCCGTGTAAACTGTAAACTTTCACACTATACGAATTGTCCGCCCTTACGGTTAAACTTTTACGATGTGCCATCGTGTTTCTTTATTAATTTCAAACAACACCGCGCCGGCCAAACCACGCGATGCGAATATTGCCACCCATAAGTAATGTTTCCATAAATGAAATACTATCTGCGTGCCCTCGAGTGCAAGTCCCGTCGTCAGTTTTATACGCTGAGATATGGTATAAGAGAATCGTGCCAACGCGACGCAGCGTCCAAGTTTCCAACAGATGGGGCATCTTTTGTCTGTAGAACGTCGCGTCGGTTCTTACGAGATTAATACCTGCGATGATGAGTTGTTTGAATTGTCGAGTTTTTTTTTGACGGATTTAAGGATGAGAAATGTTCCGAATGAGGTGGTTGGGTATTTGAGGAGGGGGAGAATCTACCAGTACTTGATTTTCTTATCTCGAATGTTTCAAAATATTAAAAAGTTACTCTTCTTTCAGCTTGGTCAGCTGATTTCCTAGAAAAATCTACACCTCGTTTGCAACTTTATTGTTTCGTTCGAAAAATCACTCAAGCATGGCCTAAAGACGATTGATTGACAATGTCATTTTTCAAAGTACAATAATGTTGCATCAAAAAGAAAGAAATGTGGTTTAGATGGCATGAAATCGTTTATTTAAAATGATGAAATATTACTCAAAAGTGTCACTTTGCGTATTACAGAAATTTTCTAAAAGGAGACTGAAAATTGAAATCTGCAAAAGTCACACCAAGTGGCACCCGGGCCACTTTGAGTGGCACTTAACAACTTGAGGTGACAAAATATCAGTTGAGTGGCGCAAGAATCACATTGAGCGGCACTTGAATCGCTTTGAGTGGCACCAAGGTCACATCCAACGACGTTGGAGTCACTTCAGGTGGCGCTAAACAACTCAAAGTGACAAAATATCAGCCGAATGATGCAAAATAACATCGAGTGGCACTTGAATCACTTCAAATGGCGCCAAGGTCGCATCTGATGGCACCCGGGTCACTTCAGGAGGCGCTAAACAAGTTGAAGTGGCAAACTATCAGTTCAATGGTACAAAAGTGACATCAAAAGACAAATGAGTCACTTTGGTTGCCACTATTTCATGTGAAGTGACAAAATGCTGCTTGAGTGATACAAAGGTCACATTAAGCGGCCCATAAGTCATTTTAGATGGAACTAACCGCTCAATGTGATAAAATGTCGCATAGATATACACATATTGAAGTATTCTATTTTCTCATTACACAAATACCATTCAAAGTTGACACTGGAGTCACTTGAGGGTTATCATGCCACCTCAAGTGATTTAAATGTGACATTGGGCCGTTATCAATAATATTAATCTCTTAAAGTTGCACAAAATGGCATTCAAGTGACCCAGCAAGCACACAAAATAGCACAAAGGTCACACCAAGTGACACCCAAGTCACATTGGGTGGCAGCAAACAACTTCAGAAGTGACGAAATATCAGCCGAGTAATACAAAAGTAACATAAGTGGCACTTTAAACACTTTGGGTGACACTCAATAATGTAAAGTGACAAAATGCTGCCTAAGCAATATAAAAGTCACATGAGGTGACCCGCTAGTCATCTTGTATGGAACTAACCACTCGATACGGCAAAATGTCACATTATTCCATTATCAAGTCTTTTTACCTACTTAGTGGAGTTTTCTACTGTTTCAGTTACAAAAATATCTAAAAAATTGTATCGAAGGATTAAAAAATTACATCGTGTGACAGTGGGGTCACTCGGGTGTCACTATGTCACCTGGAGTGATTTAAATGTGACATTGGTCCATTATCGAGTATATTAGTCTCTTGAAGTGGCATGAAATGACATTCAAGTGACTCAGAAAGCACACAAAAGCCACACTAAGTGGCACCCGAGTCAAATTGGGTGGCACTAAACGCTTTGATGTGGCAAAATATTAGTTTAGTGGTATAAAAGTACGTAACATGAGTGTCACTTGAATCACTTGAGATGACACTTGATCACGTGCACAAACCAAATTCCGCTTGGGTGATACAAAAGCCACATCGAGTGGCCCTAAAGTCATTTTGGATGGAATTACATTCATCCGAAATGACAAAATGTCACATTGTTCCATAATCAAGTCTATTTACTTATCTACAGCGGTTTTCTACTTTTTCTGTTACGAATGTCTAAAAAAGTTGCATCAAGTGATTCAAAGGTTACATCGAGTGACACTGGGGTCACTCAGGTGTCATCATGTCACCTCGATTGATTGAAATGTGACATTAGTCCGTTTCTCAAGTGTATTATTCTCCCAAAGTTTCATGAAATCACATTCAAGTGGCACAAAAGTCAAATTAAGTGGCACACAAGTCATTTTAGATGACACCATTTCATTTAATTTGTCAAAATGCCAATCGAGGCGTGACGTTGATGACTATATAAGTAAATTGAAGTCGCTTCGTATGAAACAAATGCCATTCAAGTGACACGGTGCCACTTCAAATGGTCCATAAGTCACTTTAACTTGAATGTCACCTGAAAATGCCATCTTCAGCATCACTTTATCGTCCTAAACAGGTTCTGAGGTCATTCTAGGTGGCACAATAATGTTGAAATGATGAATGGTTCACTTGAGGTGGCACATATGTTGCTTCAAGTAGCCCATAAATTGATTCAATTGAAGTGGCACAGATGTCACTTGAATTCGTACAAACGTCGCATTAAGAGGTCACTATGATCTCAAACAAAGTCACTGTAAGTGACTAATTTATGAAGAAGTTCTGATGTCGTAGGTATATTGTTTTCGTAAATATTTTTTCAATTTTTGTATTTAACTCGAAAAGAACTCAATTTTGTCAGTTTTTTGTAATAACATTTCTGAAAGAGAATAAAATTATCTGTCGAATGATATCATTACTTTTTGATTTTGTGCAATTTTGTGAATTATGGCATTTTTTCACGGTAACATCACAAACTCGAAAACCTTACGAAATCAAAAAGTAACCATATCGTTGGAAAGCTAATTTTATCCTCTTTCGAAAACGTTATTATAAAAAGCGCATAAAATTGCTTTCCCTTCCAGTTACGTAGAAAAATGGGAAAAGGGTATATGATCCAGGCAACGATAAAATATCTATTGTGATTTCATATCCAAACTAATTATAAAATTACAATTTTTTTTGAAAAAAAAATTCAAGACAGAATTTGTTCAAAATGTTCCCCATCAATTACATCTCTTCACTTTACCCAATTATCCAATTAAATTATTTCAAAACAGAAGCAAATTAGTATAAATAAATTCATATCTACATTGTCTTATAGCTGGTAGTCCAGCAATAGGTAGCATTTTAGGATAAAAACAACAACCGTTTGTCTCGTTCATTAATATACGAGGAGAGCACCGGTATACGTAGTAATTAAGTTAATTAATCATGACAGTATCTGTATTTAAATCTGGCCACCATTCAAGTCCCACTGTGGTTTTTTTCTTCGTCTAAATAGCTAAACCCATAGGCTCGTACGTTCATCTACATACGTCTTTATATATTAATTCGTATAATTGCGATATTACCAGTCCGGTGCATCGTTCGGGAAAAAACTTCTACAGGAAGGGGGACAAAGTAGAGGGAAAAATGATACTGAAATTTAATTACAATTTATTCGTGTAAAGCGTAATTTTAATTGACCATGGTAATAACGAATGTGGTATATAAATTTGACTTTTTTATGGTATACACGATGATTGACTGTATAGATGCGGGCAGGTCATAGAGTAGGAAAAAAAAACCACCGAATTCGAATAGGGAAAAAAAAAAAACAAGAAAAAACGTCCAACGTGGTAATATTCAAATTATATTAACTAGCTGCGGAGGTTTTTGTTTGTCTCGTCATGCATAGGCAAATGGGTAATAAAGGAGCACACGTTTTGCGGTTACGTTCAATTGGGAAGTTTTAAATTTCATCTATCAAAATTAGCGCCACCATCATTGGAAAGGGTTAACGTCGAGTCAATTGGTCACGCGGTGTACATCAGTATGAGAATATCTACATATAGAAATAGGAAATATGATAATACGTTTCGTATAGTCTCCAAGAGCTGGTCTTGTTATGTAGTAATTATCGCGGTGTAATTATAATCATTGTGGTATCCCATATAATCTTCTTGTATTAATTAAACCCCTTTATTTATGTATGATTTCAGACGCGTGCGGGTTATCGGACGTTGGCCATATTGAATCACTGCAAGAGAAATCGCAATGTGCTCTAGAGGAATATTGCAGAACGCAGTATCCAAATCAACCGATCCGATTTGGTAAATTATTATTAAGATTGCCTTCGTTGAGGACGGTCAGTTCGCAAGTCATTGAGCAACTATTTTTCGTCAGACTAGTCGGTAAAACGCCAATAGAAACTTTAATCAGAGATATGCTACTGAGCGGAAGTAGCTTCAGCTGGCCGTATAATTCCATGTGACAAAATATTTGGAGGCAGATTGCTACCTCCGCTATCAATTTATAAATTACGTTTTTTTTTTCTTTTTTTTTTATTAGTCGTTTTTTTTTATACTATTTCAGTGTGTTTTTCTCTCTCTATCTGTTTGTCTCTCTATTTTTACCTTTTTCTCTCTATTATTGTCTTTTAGTTGTTTTTCTTCCTCTGTACGTATTTTTTTTTGCTGTACCGATGTTTGCCGTGAGCGATGTTGTGTACGTGTAGTTGTGTAAAGTTTAGTTGGCGTTACCTAATTTTTTCCCCGCGCCCTGTTTTCCCCCTTGAATGAAATCATAGACTCTCTATTTTAGAGACTTCGATGAGAAGTGCTTAAGCGATGAATTTCTGGAGATCGTTTTGGGTTTTTTTGGAGTTGGTTTGATGGCTGGAGGATTTTTTTTATTTGGATTTTGAGATGGCAAAATTCACATATACGTAAATTGATGGTATTACGAGTACCTTTTTGTACTTTGGAGAAGCTGATATAATTATAATTCACATTTTAAACAAATGGAAATTCGAATGGATGCCAACTTAAATGACCTATTGAAATTTCTAGCGTCTCAATTAATTTGTTCTCAGATTATCCATAATCCTTTCAATAGATTAATTAAATTTTTGATGAGAATCGACCTGTGAATTTATTAAAGAAAAAGTCCCATTTTTCATTTTGATATGGGTCAGAAAAAAAATCAGCTAAAAATCTTATTGACTCCCATCTCAATGCGGATAAATTTTTTTTTATTTTTATAATTTTTATTTTAAATTATCTGTTTTTAATTTGTCAAAAATTTATTCGATTTTGAAAAAATCAATTGGTAGTAAGTAGGTACCTACCATCAAATGTACGCTGAAATAATGGATCTCTTTACATGCAAAATAAGTAGGCCTAATCGATGGATCGTTATCAAATAAAAATTAGGAATCTAATTCGATTTTTCAAAAAATTAATCTACGTTTTCTACATTCGATTCCAATAATCGATAGATCAAAAATTGAATGGATCGAGTATTAATTAAAATAATGCACTATTGCACTTGATTTTCAGAAATCGGTTGAATATAAAAAATAAATCAAAATTTGACTTTACCAAAGATGGATTTTACTGTTAAAGTCATAGATTTTTGACTTTTTATGAGACAAAATTCAGATTAGCTTATGATTAATTTGATTTTTTTGTGTTTTTTTTTTGTTATTGTAAAGTTGCAAAAATTTTCTAGAAAAAAAAGACATTCGATATGTAAAAAAAGGTCATGAAACAAGTGCTGGAAAAGTCATGGATTTCTAAAAAAATAAAATCAAAAAATAAAATCAAAAATCCCACTAGAATTTGAATAAAATCAAAGTTATTCGATTAGTTTTGCTTTGTAAAAATTATTAAATTAAAAAAATGAAAATTGATATTTTTACATATTATTTTGAGAAAGTTTATTTTTTCGTGGGTTTGAAATCGATTCAAAATTAATCGATTAGATTTATTTGAATCGGTCAGACTCGATCGAATTTGAAAATTCGATAATCGATAAAATAGGAATCGATTTCAGATCGAATCGAGATAAATCAGTTTTTATGTGAATTAGTAAAAAAGTCGATCGAATTTGAATATTTGATAATCGATGAGTTGTGAATATATTTAAAATCGAATCACTTTGGAATGATTAAACTTAATTGACTTGAACTCGATAATCAATAAATGGCGAATCGATTCGAAGTCCAATCGAAGTCATCGAAATGAATCAGTTCTGTTTGAATTGATTAAGTATTTCTCATCATCTATTCATCGACCAAAATCAAATCTTTGAAAATAAGGAACCTAATTCGATTTTTCAAAAAATGGATCTAGGCTACATTTTCACCAATCGAATCCGGTGATCGATTGGTCAAAAATTGAATGAATTATCAATTAAATGCACTTCATTTTTCAGATAAACTATTCAATTTTTAAAAAAAATGAAAATTGATATTTAGACATCTATTATCTTGAGAAAGTCGATTTTTTCGTTGGTTTAAAATCGATTCGAAACTAATCCATTAAATTTATTTGAATCGATCAAACTCGATCGAATTTTAAATTTCGATAATCGACTTTTGATCAATCGATTTACAATCGAATCTATATAAATCGATTTTGTATGAATCGCTCAAGGTCGATCGAATTTAAAAATTTTATAATCGATAAGTGTTGACTCAATTTGAAATCAAATCACAACAAACCCATTTTATTTAAAATTATAAAACATGATCGACTTCAAAAATTCGATAATTGATAACTCCTGAATCGATCTGAAATCGAATCGAAATTAATCAATTTTGTTTGAACTGATTAGATTTTATCAACATCAAAATTTTGATAATCGATTTCTGATGAATGAATTTAAAATCGAATCGGAATAAATAAATTTTTTGTGAATTGGTCAAAGTCGATCGAATTTGAAAAATTGATAATCGATAAATCGTGAATCGATCTGAAATCGAATCGAAATTGATCAATTCGATTTGAACTGGTTGAATTTTATCAACTTTAAAATTTCCATCTAAAAATTTTATAATCGATATGGTAAATCGATTTAAAATCGAATCGTCACAAATCAATTACATTTGAAATAGTTAAACATCAAATATCGATTTTAAAAATTCGATATTCCATAAATGGAGAGTCGATTTGAAATCGAATCGAAATAAATCAATTTTTTTGGAATTGGTTAAATTTGATCAACTTTGAAAATTCGAAAATCGACTTCTGATCAGTCGATTTCGATTAAATCGAATCAAAATGAATCAATTCCACTCAATTTTATCAAATTTAGTTATTCGATTATGAAAAAGTTTGTAATTGAGTACCCCCGGATTGATTAAAAATCGAATCTTAATTTTTCAAAGGAATCGAAAAGAATCGATTTTTGTCAAGCTCGATCGAATGAAGAAAATCTATAAGTGATCGATCGATTGTGAATCTGGACGAATGAAAATGGATAGAGTAATTCAGCTCTTCTTTGAAAACATCTTTCAGTTGTTCGATCAAAAATTATCGAATTGAGTAGGTAGCTACCTATTTTGCGATCCCAATTCTTAAATCCAATGAAATAATTTTTTGAAAAAATTGAGCAAGTACCTGAAAATAAAGTTTCACTCTTTGTTTGAAAAAAAATTACCGGTGGTCACTCTTCCACACGAAATTATATATTTTCACCCCCCCCCCTCCACTCTCAATCATAACTTTCACTTGATCATTTCAAAAATTGATTTTTGCCATATTTTCAAAATTCATTTAATTTTTTAATTTGTTTTGCTGCATTTTTTTCAAGTTTATTTCATAAAATTGGAGCTGAAAAAATAGTTTACTTCTCATTTTTCCAGAATTTTGCTGCATTTGCATTTTAACCCATTTAAAGACTTGCATCTATTATAGAAAAATGATCGAAATTCATCGCTTACTTGTTAGTTTTAACTTTTGAAACGTAATAAAAGACGTTGAAATAGTTTAGCCTTTAAAAGGATTTTTTTCTTGTTTAGAAATTCGCGTCTTTTATTACGACTTTTAAAAATAAATAGAAATTTTCACCAAAAATGTAGCTAAGAAGCTATTTTCTTTTCCTAAGTAATAAGTTGATCGAATTTATTAGTTTTTTAAATACGTTTTTATTTATTATACTTTAATATCTATATCAAACTTTCTCCTTTAAAAACTCCATCGTAGGTATTTTCTTTCCTCTTGAATTATTTTTAACACGTGTTGCATTTGCGAATTTTTTTTCACCGCTGAAATACTTATTTACCTACATAAGCACAAAAATACGAAAAATTTCCGTAGGTTTGCCTACTTATGTATTTATGAGATTTTTTTTTTTAAAAACAACTTTCATATTCATCGATTTAGGATGATTTATAAGTAAGCTTTTGTACTTAAATTAATTTTAATGCTTTTTCTATCGCGTTGTATTGAATTGACGAAGCATTAAAGAATCTTATGGAAAAATATTTTCAGCCATAGTAACTCGACAAAAAGGTTACCGTTTTGATTAATGTAATGAAAAATTTGACGAATTTTTGGAACGATTTCAAGTCGAAAAGCAGAACGATTGCATTACGCGAACTCAGCATTTATCGTGTGTGTAGTCCTTACACGATGATTTTTCTTTCTCAGTTTCTTATATCTCGGTGTCTTTTAGATATTAATTATTTTTTGATGTTGCCATTATTTACATAATTGATAATTTAATTCGTGTGTAGTTTTATACCTACTTGTATGTTAAAAAGTATAATTGTACGTTATGTGCTGTATTAAAAAAAAAAATAGAAAAATAGAAAAAAAAATGAAAAAAAAACGACGAGTTGCAAAGTGTGTCATGTAATCGAGAACGAATTATGTACATATGTAGTATGGTAGTCTAAATGTAAAATATTTTTATCGAGATGTCACTATTAAATTTGTGTTTTGAATTTACCAGCGTATGACTTATTTTTGTTTCATGTAAGTTATTTAGTAGTGCAAAAATTGTACGTATTTGTCTTATAGTCGAGATCATCGAGGTTGCATTCTTGGGATATTTATTCGAAGAGGAAGAGAAGAATGATAGGTACCTTATTTACCAGTGAATTATTTCATCGTAGAGTTTAACAAGTCTTGAAACCGATGGTATTGGGATATGGCCAACGAGTACGGTATGCTACGGATTCCATTCATTTGAAAACCATTGGTTAGTTTTGGTGAATGAAATGTATTCCAACGATTCGACCATTCAGAAAAATTTGAACAACGATGAATGCACGAGCTTGACAGGCCGAGACTAAGGTGATTTATGCATGAAAAAAACTGCTAGTTTATTTTAAGTAGATAGGTATTTGATATTGGTTGTGTGTGCGTTTCATTGTGAATCGTTGAGAATTTTTCAATCAATATTGTGAAAAAAAAGAGGTAAGTAAAGGTAAACAGATCTATGTTGGCAAAGTTGAAAAAAAAAAAATAGCAAAGTGAAATATTACATTCCTATTTTCCATTCAACAATATTTACATGTTCATTTTTCTGCTTGGTGCCTATTGCTTATTTAGTTTCTTCTGAATTTTGTTAGATTAAAAAAAAATTTTTAAAAATACAAAATACGTTGATTCAAGAATAGTTTTCATGGTAATTTAATAACAATATGAATCAGACAGACAATCATATCTCGAGAACAACTGTCGTACGCCGAAAATGGACACCAAATTTGAAATCAGCGACCTCAAATTAGTCGAAAATGACTTGAAAAATTCGAATATTCGTCAATGTTTGATTTTCAGGCTTTACGCCTTGATGATGGAAACAAAACTCCCATATCTCGCGAAATAATGCTCACATCTCGGATCCGATGGTATATTTGTGATCAGCGACCTGAACTCTACCTACCATCACAATTTCAACTAGCTTAGTAAATATTTTTTTTGGCAAGTGCAAGGTTGACGATGACACAAAAGAAAAAATTCACTCAAAAGGCTGAAATTTTGGTAGAAGATAGATCCTCATCCATTATACTCGTACCCTACCCTACAATATCCTCTCCACCACAACTTTACATTTTCCACAAATCATAGTGTACGCCTTTTTTCACTTTTTATTTTCCTCAGGTTGGTAGCACTGTGAAAAACTAACTACATTTTCAAATTTTACATTTTTACACCCTCAATATACCCTATTTTGCCCCTTCTCCACAGCTCTGCATTTTCCACAAGTCATACTACGCGTTAATCAACTTTTATTTTCTTCAGGTTGGCAGCACTGCGAAAAATTAATTGTATTTTTAAAATTTACGGCCTCATTATACCATACCCCCCCCCCCCTTCGCCACCTACATACATTTTCAACAAGTTACACTGAAAAAGATATTAGTGCAGTATTACGAAAAAATGTTTTAAAAACGCCTTGTAGAGTATGCAACCAAACTCACTTCGGTGCAGGAGTTGCATAACCACTGTTTTAAAAATTCCTCCAAAACTGAAGTCTATGTGTGGGGTAAAACCAAGTACCTGTACTTCTATAAGTAGAGCTTTGAATTTCATGAAATTGCGTATGTATTTGTCTATGGTGAAGAAAAAGTGAATATTTCAAAGGATCTATACGATTCATCAAATTTCCTGACGAATGAGCCCAATTTTAATTTGCATATTTTGCATATTTTAGAAGTGAAGAGGGCATATTTCAGCATATTTCCACATGTTTTCGCTTTTTTCTTGCATATTTTGAGCTTTTGCCAAAATCAGGCTAAAGTAAGTAAGTGATTTCTGGCCACTTTTTGGCTGCCAAAATTGCAAAACTGTAAAAAATGTTATCAAAGTGTTCAAATTGAGTAAACCCTTTTTTTTTATTATTGCTATCCCGTGTTAATTAAATTGCCTAACCGCCGCTTCAAGGCGTAAAGTTTAAAAATCAAACATTGACGAATATTCGAATTTTTAAGTCATTTTCGACCAATTTGAGGTCGCTGATTTTAAATTTGATGTGCATTTTTGGCGTACAACAGTTGTTCTCGAGATCTGATTGTCTGTCTGATACTCAACTTATTACAAAAAACATTGAAAAAAGGAAAAAAAAATCAAGAAAATAAATGCTGAGAAATAAAAAAAATGTATGTAAGAGTATGACTTATGAGTTATGAGATAGGCAATCTCAAATCAAAAGACCACAGATAGGATCTTTTTTTTTTTAATTTTGTGATTTTAAACATTTGATAATCTTTTGAGAGTTTATTCTACACTGTAAGTAAGTAGTAAGTAGCTATTCGATGTATTTAATTTTACATACAATGAAAAATGAAAATATGAATTTTACGAAATATAATTTAATTACCTTACTTATTACCTATAATAAAACTCTAAATTGTAAGAAAATGAAAATCAACCTCATTTTTTTCAAATTTTTAATATACAACATTATGCAGGCTAACGCTCACAGTTTTAAAAAAATTAATCTTTATTTTTCTTTTTTTTTAATCTAAAGGATTTTCTAAAAATCACAGGTTATAGATTTTCTGAAATAAAAAGTACATAGATTATAGATCCAGGATCTTTGGATCTTTTTCGGATCCGAATCTTCCCAGCACTATCTTCACTTCATTTCAATAAATGAATAAATATTTGTAAAAGGAATTTTCTAGCTGAAATGCGAAATTATTCATCAGTCAGATTAACAAAACATTAACCAATCAGATTATTTCATTAATGAAAACGAAATAATATGATTGGTTAATGTTTTGTTTGCACCTTAAATTAAGGAAAAAATTCCTTAAAATTCTCAAAGTGAACATGACCTTGGTGATCTTGGCACTTAAGATCATTAAGATCAGTTGATCTTGATCTTGTCCCTTATTGAATTCTGTCCTAGTCCTAGACTCCTAGTATCCTCACTCCTCGAGAAGGGGAGGGTATTATAAGCAAAAAAATCAAGATCAAGTTTTTCTTCCCTTGCCTTTTCGTTACCCGGTAGCACATCCGAATACTTCCGATGACTACCGAAGAATATGCTCCTTTCTTGTAAATAGATGCTCGATGTCTATGACTTATCATAATCAAAAGTTTTGAATATTTTTGAAACTTCAATTTGAGTTTGAGCAGAAATAGTAGAAATACTCAAAATCAAATACATATTTGAAAATTTCATCCTGATAAATCCAGTCGTTATTTGTGTGCAACACTAAAAAAAACTGCTACATTCGACAGCTTGATTAGGAATAAGAACGTGAACAAAACAATGTTATCTTTCCTACGAGTAAGTTTATGCCCCAAAAGAAAAATGATCGTTTCCCAATTCGATTCTGCATATTATAGAAAGAGACGGCGAATGGATGGTAAGTGATTGATATTAAGAATTTTCGCATAAAACAACATTAGTACATAGTAGATTTATATTATGTAGAATTAACAAGCGCTAGAACGAGTTTGGAGTTTTCATCTTTTCGATACACGTTGACGAAGCGTTGCAGTTGTATTCAATCACTTACACGATCCTGCATCCAGTTCGGAATCAATGAAGCAAAACATGAAGGAAGAAGGACCATGATCATATGAGTAAAAACAGTGAACAAATACAAAAAATTAAGACGAATTGGTAATAGTAGAAAGTAATTTAATCAACTGCGAATTACGATAACGAATCAACACCAAGCATTGTAAATTGTAATATGGTACTTCGTATTCGTAGCAATGCTGTCTGAAGATGAAAGAAGAAACATTGATCAGCATCATCAGCTATAATTATTATTCCTTCGTCGTTTCAAGAAGAAGAATGGAAAATCAAACTGCATCATGAGTTCTTGTTTTGCAGGTATTCTTTACATAAAACATTTAAAATTGCAACAACATTTCAATTTTTTGTTCCTTATATTGAGAAAAAAGTGATATTATGGATTGATAGATGCTCGCAGAAAAAAAAAATTGAAAAATATTTCAAGTTGATCGTTCATAAACAACTCCACACTCTCCACACAATACCCCACCTTGAATCTAAACAAACAATAAATGGCTTCTAAATGCAAGTCCAACTTTACTTACACTCAAAGACTTCAAACAAAGTTTTGGGATCATGACCTCAGTTGCGAACTAAACGACGAACGATCAATAATCAAAATTAGGAGTAGATTTTCAAAATTCTTTGTAAACTTTAGTAATTTTTTCGTTAAAAAATAATTTCATTTCGAAAACAAAATGGTGAATTATTTTACATTAAAAAAAAAAATTACGTTGAGAATGAAAAATTAAACATTATTTTATTATTTTCAGCGTGAAGTTGTATCCCTACACGTTGGTCAAGCTGGAGTTCAGATTGGAAGCGCTTGTTGGGAATTGTACGGCGTTGAGCATGGAGTAAGTCCGGATGGCTTTTTGACTGCGGATAATTTACCTTGCAATGCTCAAGATTTTTTCGGCACGTTTTACCAAGAAACATCAACTGGACGATATGTACCTAGGGCTGTTTTGATTGATCTCGAACCTACCGTGATTGGTTGGTATTTTTGGAACCTTTTTAATTACAAAAAAAAAATATCCCATCTAATATACTTTCTTTTTTTTAAATAGACGAAGTTCGTAATAATCAATACAAAGAACTGTTCCGACCATCATCGTTAATATCTGGTAAAGAAGATGCGGCTAATAATTTCGGTAGAGGGTATTACACCATTGGAAAAGAAATGGAAGTCACCGTTTTAGATGCGATTAGGAAGCAAGCCGAGACTTGTACTAGTTTCGCTGGCTTTTTCATTTTCCATTCGATGGGAGGTGGTACCGGTTCTGGTTTAACCACCTTGCTAATGCAGAAATTAGCGTCCGAATATGGAAAAAAGCATAAATTGGAATTTGTCGTCTACCCATGCCCTAGGGTTAGTTTCAATGCCCACAAAAAATAATTTGAATTATAAAATTCGATATTTTCCAACTATACGATTTGAAATTCAATTTTTTACTTTTTTTTCCTAGTTATCGACCGCAGTAGTAGAGCCCTACAACGCCGTACTGATGTCTCATGGCACCATGGAGCACAGCGATTGTGCTTTCCTAGTGGACAACGAAGCACTGTATGATATTTGTACACGCCAGCTGGATATGGAACGACCAACGTACGTCAGCCTGAACCGAATCTTCGGCCAAGTGATCTCCGCGCTAACAGCATCGATGCGATTCGACGGTTCCATCAACGTCGACTTATCCGAATTCCAAACGAATCTCGTACCTTATCCTAGAATTCATTTCCCTCTCATTACGTACGCTCCTTTCCATTCGATCAACAAAGCCACCCACGAAAGAGTTACGGTCACCGGACTAACCAGAGCCTGTTTCGATAAAGCCAATCAAATGTTACGCTGCGATCCAACACGTGGCAAATATATGGCCTGCTGTATGCTGTACCGAGGCCTTATTCAAGTTAAAGAAGTAAACTCTTCGATACAAATAATTAAAAATAGTAAAATACCATTCGTAGACTGGTGTCCGACCGGTTTCAAAATCGGAGTAAATTTCCAACCTCCGACTTGCGTACCGGGTAGTGGCCTATCGCCCGTTAATTTATCCCTTTGCGCGATTAGTAATTCGACAGCGATAGCCGAAGTATGGTCGAGAGTCAATTACAAATTCGATTTAATGTTCGCCAAAAGAGCATACGCGCATTGGTATTTGGGAGAGGGCATGGACGAGCAAGAATTCGTCGACGCCAGAGAAAACCTGGCAGCGTTGGAGAAAGACTACGAAGAATGTGGTAAGGATTCGGAGAAAGGCGAAGGTGGCGGAGAAGAAGAATCGACCGCCTTTACGACGACAGCTACTCCAGAAAGTGCACAGTCCGATGGTGGCACCGATGCACCGACGGCAACTTCAACGGAAGCACCTGAGTAATAGTTCCCCGTGGATTGAGTTTGTCCGATTTTATGTACAGTATCGCGTATAATAACAGAAGCGTTTAGATTACCTAATATTACGAATAATTATATCATTTGTGTAAGATCAGATCTGTTTAACAATGATTAGGTAAGGTAATTCGAAATAAGGACAAATAAAAGATTTGCAAATCCAGTATGAGTTCAATTTTATTGGCAGATTATGTGGCTTTACTTTGAATACATGGTGTATATTGCAAAGTAAATTAATATGTTTCATTTTGGATGAATATTTGATGAATCTTCAGATTCATTAATGATCAGTAACGTAGCTTTCAAACGCTCTATGATTGGCTGAGTTTTCTATGACGTAACCGATTCCTCGTTGAAATTGTTTTTTCTCATTTTAATTAATAATCACCGTTTTTCACTTTAAATGATCGTACAAAGTGTCGAAATCATGGTTTTTTAATACGAAGAATCCATTGGCGCTATTGTTTTTACGATTAAATGAATAATTGAAGCAAAAATATCCATTAACGCAAATTTTTGCCAATTTCTTGATGAGGCATTGTGAAAAACCAGTGTTGCCTTTAATTAAATTTTAAAGTAAAACTTTGCGAAAACACCTCGTTCGGTTGGTTAAACTGCTTGTAAAGCATAAACAAACGTGTTTCAATCTGAACAAAATAACGAATAAGTTCCAAATTGGAGTAAAAAAATTAAAAATGTAAGATGTTATAAATGGAATGAATACTACTCCAACATTCTAAATTTTAGTTATATTTACATCATATCATCGTAGTTTTGCCAAGTAAAAAGCCTAATGATGTCCGATACTAATAATTCTCATGAAAATCGTGGTTCAGCTCCAAATCCGACCGTAAATTTCTCTCAAGCAAGATTACCATTGCTCGCACGTGTGAAAAAAGAACCAAATTACTATGATGATCCTTCACTACCGAGTAAGTTTAATTTTGAATCTTATAACTTTGACAGTGGCTTTGTATACGAATTATATCTTATAAATGTTCAATAGATTCTGGCGTTCGCGGTAGAAATTTTGGCGAATCATCTACAATGTCAAATTTTTGTAATAATGAGATGGATACAAAACCAACAAATGTGAAGAAAGAACCTCGCGACGATAACATCAATTATAATAGTTCAGGATCTGGACCTTCTTGTATGTTTAATTTCTGATCAGTGTTTCATTGGTATTTACCTAGGTACTTTATCATGCATTTCATTCCTTTGTGCAGATAGATCATTTTCTTGGAGGTGGTATAAGAAATTACGTGGTCGTAAAAATCATTGTAAAAATGCGTCAACTGACGACAGTAAGTATAATTTTATATTCTGCTCGTATGAATTGTGACTCTAATGCGTTATATAATGATGGTATGTATGTACCTGCAATTTTATATTACGCTTTTATGAGAGAGCATCATTTGATCAATATTTTATTGTATTTGTTCAGCTACGAATAAAAAGAGTAAGAAATCACGTAAACGTAAAGCTGATCAATCATCTCTTGATTGTAAGTACAATTCTTGATTCTGCTCGTTTGAATTTGAAGAAATACCATCTGTAAATTCTTGTATTTTTTTTGTTCTTAGATCCGAATAATTCCAGAATTAAACTTCAATCGCGTGAATGTAAAGCTGATGAATTACCTTGGATTAGTTAGTACCATTTTATATTCTTTTCATATGAAAGAGTATAATCTGAAATTAATTTATATTTTATTTTTTTTAAATATTACTTTTCTTCCGCAGATTGGAATAACTCTAATATCAAAAAACAGAAATGTCAACCACACTGTAAGTAAAATTTTTCACGTCTGGAGTCTTCGAGTATTATGAAATCTTTATAAGTATTCGATGTTCAATTTGTATTACAGATCGAAATCCAAACGTTATGGAACATATCTGTGATCCGATTTTCATAAAAGGTTGGTTTAATTTTACAGCCAAGTAAATTCTTCTGTGCTTTTTCTACATGTATGATTCAATTTACAGGTATGGAATTTTCTAAACCAAAAGCAAACGAATTTGAGGATATTATTTCGATCGATGAAATTACCAATCTCGTGAAACCTAAGCTCTCATCATGCAACATAAAATCAGTCCCTGAAACGAATATTTCTTGCAACGTAAAAATACATAAATGGGTATAAGCTCTTGCTCAATCTTTCGAATCAGTGTTTGAGACATTCTACGAGTAATAATGACTGTATTTTTATGATAGGAGAAACTCGTTGAGGATGAATTCGTCAATAAAATTGATAAAAATATGAGAAGAACCGTCGATTCTATTTTTATACCTGAAGATGAATGTAAGCGTATTTTGAACGAGGTGATCAAGGATTTAAACAATGCATTTGAAACCAAAAAAGGAGAAAATCGATGGCATTGCATTGGTTCCTATTCGAACGAGCTAGTTTGTAAGGATACAGCAATCGAAATTTATTACGGTATGTTTGTATTTATGTAGTACACTTTATAAAACCTTATGACTGAAATTGAATAATCCGGTATTGTGTATTTTATTTCAGAATATTTCCCTTTGAAATTCGTGCCTCAAGATTTACGCCACGACCTTCGAGAATCTTTACTTCGCAACGAAAAATTCAATAAAATAAACCAGGAGGCAATATCCGAAAATGAGGTTTCTCGGATTAACTTTGAGCATAAAAATACTGGAAAACAAATCAACGTATCGTTTTCAAACGCACTCCGGATCAATGGATCTTTTCTAATGAAACTTTTTCTCAGCATGAATCCAATTCTAAAATATTTGATCACATATGTAGAACTCCTCTTTAAAAAATACCGCATTGATTTGGGCTGTGAGGACTTCTCTTGCGTTATATTTTGGCTCGTTGTATTTTTTCTGCAGCAAAAAAAATTACTCCCTGCTGTGATCGACGTACGTAAAGAAGCTGAGATTGTACAATACGTTTCCGGATGGGATTGTTCGTTACCTGAAAATTATTCGTATCCAATCGAACCAGTTTCTTTGTATTCGCTGCTGTTGGGATTTTTCAATTTTTACGAAGATTTTGATTTTTTGAATTATGTTATTTGTCCGTACCTAGGTCGTGTTCTAGCTCTCAGTGATATTGAACGATTACAAATTTCTGTCGATGAATTTTCCGTGTATTTGAAACAAATACGATGCCCTGATCAGATTACTTTTTCCAGATTTTTCCTCAATCTACAAGATCCGACTGATTTAAGCTGTAATCTTGGCAACAAGTTTTGTGTTTCTAGTCTGAATAAATTCAAAGTTATATGCCATCGTTTGAACGAGTTACTGCCACATTACATTGCCGGAATAGAACAAATGGGCTGTTTGTGTCAGATTTTACCTCCTTCGATTGATCCAGATGATCATCCGTACGATTTCACGAAATACGCGCTGTTCAGTATGAATTGCGAAAAGTTAGATGAAGATTGTCGGAAAAAGTTGAACCAGTGTCATATATTGGAAGCAATTCGTAAATTGATGGAATTTGTGTTCAGATTGGAACAGAAGAGCTTGGTGATTACTCAAAACTTCACCCAGGCTGTATTTGATCACCATATGAAAATTGTCTCTGGAAGTACTTTTCCTGTCATGCATTTTGAATACCATTCTTCGGAGAAAACTTGGCAAAGTGATTATATGAAAGAAATTATTCCCAGGAATGGAGATAAAAAGGGACCAGTTGTAATTTACTTAAGATGTGAAATCTGTTTGCAAGAAAATTTTGTTAGAGTATTTGGCCGAAGTGAAGCCATATTTATTACTTATCTCAGTAATAATTTTGATAGAATTTTGCGATCTATTCTGTCCCAAATTGTATTGTCTTAAGCTTTCATTTATTTTAATAAGATATGAGATCTCTCAAGTTTTTTTTATATTATCTACCTAATTATCTAAGAAATTGTTTTTCTACTTTCGTTGTGAAATGAATTAAAATTTTTTGAAGAAGCATAATTTTTGATTCTGTTTTTTGTTGAAAATGTGAAAGAATTTTTGTTGAATTCGATTATGAATCAGTTTATTTCCCATCAAATGCTAAAATATAGCTAAAATTATGAATTAAAAGGATTTTCTTTTTAAAGATGGTTGATAAATTACATCGTGACCAATTTGAATTTTCGTGTGTAAGGGCATGTTGAGTAAGAAATCTCTAATTTTAATGTTTCATTCGAATTTCAATTTCAAAAAATAAAATGGATCTTGCAGAGTTTGAGCGCAACAAAGCTAGTATACCAGTGAAGAACCAAGGAGAAAGGAAAAGAAGCATAATTAGGTAGACTAATGAAAGAGCGTAGCCGGGTTTACAGGGTTGATTTGGCCCTGAGCAATGAATTTCAAACTATCCAGTGAAAATAGGTCCTTATGGTCTAAACCCCCCGTGACAAAATTTTTAGCTCGATATCTCAACTCTAACCCTTTCTGAGGGGTTAATTGTGGATTTTTGTTGAAAATTTCTATTGGCAGTTTCCAACCGAATTTTTTCAAACTTACAGAGATAGTAGAAAGTATCAAGGGTGATTTCAGGAATTTTTTGGAAAAAATTTCGATCGTTTTTTCAAGGTCAAATGGACATTTTAAGCTTTCTAAGCGCAATTTTGATAACCCTTTTCAGAGGTGCAATTCTGAAAAAAAAAAATATTGTGTACTTAGTCTAGAT
>FIZU01036507.1:0-11565 GCA_900064475.1 Pseudococcus longispinus
AACGGATGCGCGGTAATTAAACTGAAAAGATGTTTGACGAACAGGAAGGCCCGTCGCTGGGTATCCATGTATATAAGATCGATGAGTCCGATGTTGTACCGGCTTGGAGACATTTAGTTAAAATATATTTACACTATATAAAATCATTAATGCACAAAAGAAAGTTGAAATTAAAATGGCTATCGTCGAAAGATCAATCAGCTGATTTTCTCACTAAAACTTCATCAAAAATTAAATTTGAACCTTTTAGAAATATGATTTTAAATAGTGATAAGTAATTTCTAATGAAAATAATTGAATTTTTTCTTTCAGAATATCACGATTAATGGAAAAATCAATGACCGAATACGAATGAATACGATGATACGAGTCGAATAATTTTTCGCAAATTTATAATTTAGTTTAGTAGGTTTAGGAATAATGGTTAATGCCATTTGAATTTTTAGGGTTTTGCTCGAAGAGCTAAAACCCTATTGCAATCACGTTTTCTCCTTCATATTTTCAACCCATAGCCAATCAGCGAACGGGTGTTTCTAGTGGCCCAATGAGCGAATAGTATTTCAAAACTTATTATTTTTGTCACTGAGATCGTTGCGTTCATAGTTAGTTTGCATTGAAATTGAATTGAATAACTTTTCGGCTGGTATGAAAGTTTAATTATTCAGAATTTTTTTCTTCAAACTAGCTTGGTAATTACTAACAGGTAATTATTAGTAATTCAATTCAATTCAATTCAAAGTTGATGATTTAAAATTTCCAAAACTAAATTTTATAGAATCTATTCTAAATTTTAAATCGATTTTTCAACTCAAAACAGGAAGCAAAACCCTCTCGCAATGAGCGAATAGCTTATAGCTTGTTTAATATTAATTTTCTATTAAAAAAAAAAATCAGTCTGCCAAGAAGGGAGTATTAAAAAAGTCGCAACACTGATTTTAATATTGTAATTTGTAAATTCTTCCGTATATTCGTTCTACGTTCAAGTTGTTTCATATTACGAAATATAATATTGAGTTAAACGATTTCTTTTTTATAATTTATATATTTTCAAGTCATCATAAATTTGGTAAGTAAGGTAATTTTGGATTACCACACGATACATATTCTAACAGAAGGACATATCTGAAACGATCATGATGCTTCATAATATACCTACTGAAGAAGGTAGTATCACATAGTATGGAAGAAATTGACAGGGAATCCAAGATCAAGAAATCGATGACAATAATTATAATCGTACTATAGTTATCACGATACCATATACGTTCATTGCGATTGTTGAAATGGCATTGTTTTACGAATACGAAAAAGTTGAAGATTATACGCATTATCTGGTTTCACTTGCCGGATTCGAGCACTACGCATCTGTAAAATTTTATATATGTTTCAATATTTTAACGGTTTGTATCGTAATACCATTTTTTGTGGTAAGTATTCTTTTCTTAATCAGTATTTTCCATCCTTGGGTTAGAGTGTTTCTCAACGAGGTACAGCGAATTATCGCCGAATTGAATTCTTTGTCGAATGTAGCACAAGCAGCTAAAGCGATAAGAGTCGATTTTGTATTGTTTTCTGTGATTGCATTTTTCTTGAAATAATTATGTCTTTATTACTGCCTATTACAAGTACTTTCATCATCTCTCTATTTTGATTCACATCATAGCCGTTTTTGAAAAATTATCAATGGGTGATGGGGGAGGGTAAGTATATGTATCTACTTATTCCATTTGTATAAAAAGAAAACATAACACTTTAAACCGAAACGTATGAAATCGTAGAAAAAAAATAGAAAAATGATTCATTTCTCCAAATGCTCCTTCAATTTTAATAACTTTACAACTTCCTTATTACATTATGCTGCATAAATTGCCTATTGAGAATAACAAATGTACGCGAGGTCATTGATCTCGCGCTTTAAATTGCATACATCTGCAACGCCTACAACACATAATGCGAAAAAATTGCCTATATTTTTTCGCAAAGGAGTCAGATACTTTACAAATCATCCGGCATATGAAGAAACGAAGAATTATTTTTTATCATCGGTATGGGATTTTTTCGCCTGAACTCGTAAGCTGAAAAAATTGCAATTTTTCGCTTACAATTTTCGCAACAATGAAATATTATAAGGGTGCTGTGACCTAGCGAACGTTACAATTTGAGGAATGATTTACGTGAAATATAAACATATCTGGATATTTTTTCGCAGCATACGATTTTCGTAGCACCATACAGACATTTAACTCCCAAGTAAAGCTATTTTATCGAGTACGATATCTGAACTGTATTTTTCATTCGTTGGTATAATGATGCAAATGTATCATTCTTTTTAATATTAATCATTCGTTTTTTCCCTCCTCTATCTCGTTGGCGTATTAAAATTTATTTTATAGCTGCTGCGTTTCCATTTCAGATGTCTACATAGCGATGGGTTCAGACTGCACGAGGCTCAGTATACGAATCTGGAGAAAAATTCGCGCATTAAATATTTATACCGATAAAAACATCGAGATTTTTCAATTTAGCGTCGAGTTTCGCTCGTGCCAAGACTTCGTATTGCCATTTAATGCAACTTTTCCCATCGGGAGAGACGACGAAATACAAAAAGTTGGCCTATCACGGTCTCAATTATAAGTGAAAAAGTTTTTTTTCTCGTATAAAAACTTAGCGGCGGTATTCTCGTGGTATTTATCATTTCGTGATTTATACGAGCCAACTCTCCAGCGAAGGGATCACAATGGCAAAGATTATCTCGTCATTTTTATCCCATCGCGGAAGTGACTTTCTCGAATACACACATCCACAGGGGCGAAAAAATTCCAGACCGTTTTCTATTAGTAAGTACTTCGTAAACAGCGACGTTTACTGAATCCGCGAGCCAAGACATCAAGGGGAAAGGGGGGTCGTTAAAAGACAAACTTTTTTGCCAAACATGATTAACATTTTCAATAAACTGGGTAAGCTGAAACATTCGTGTATTTTAAGATGCTATCAAAGCTTGTCTTTGTCGTTTTCACCCTTCTCACACTCTCTCTCTCACTCTCGATCTATTTTTTTTTCATTCGCCTTTTACTCCCGCACCTGCCACATTACTCAACGTCACGAAATCTTTACAAAATGAACAATACTAATTAGAAGAAAACCTTTGGAACTTTGGTCTTTTGATTCATTTGCATAGAACGTTCCATTAAAACAGTACTTAATTTACCAATCTAACGGAGATATTAATTTTGTCAGAAGCGAATACGACGCGAAGGGAAATTATAGATTTTTATTTAATGTAATCGAGTTTTCTTTTTTCGCAGCACGCTTTTCTTATTCGTTGCTTTGGCGTACAATAGCGATGTAGCAGGTAATTCTAATTGAGTCAGCATTTTCGTCAAACTAATCAAATTTTTGTTATATTCGTACTCGCGGTATCATCTCTCTCTTTCTTTCCACGACACCCGACAATACGATATTATAATATTTGATTTAATGGAATTTTCAGCTTGCGTAGGAAGCGCTCGTGCTCGGCCATTTATACGACTAATGTTATCCGCATTACGGTTGATTAAAAATTGCTTACATTGTTTCGACACCATCGTCGTTGTCGTCGTCGTTTTGTAAAAAGATCCGCGACTTCGCAGGATTCGATAATGGAGAAACATTTTAATAATTATTTTTAAAAGCACGTATCGATGTATAAAAAAGAGTACATTTTCTTAATCGATTATCAAACCCGAAGGTGTTTTATCGTTGATATAACAAAAAGCTTAATAAAACGTTTGACGTGGTTTTTTTCTCATTTCCTCGCTCGATGACTACCAAACCAAGGCTACGTATCGGAAGACGTGAAATTACCTTGAAAATTGATACTACCATGCTCGAGACACCCACATTTTACGACAACAGATAAATTGATGATGCTCTCTCGTTGATTCGGAGGAAATACCTTAAATTTTTCATAATTTTAAAGGCAAAAGGGAACGAAAGATGTAATAGATTGTATAGATTTTTCAATTTTCACTCAGACTCTTCGTAATATTTTCCAATTACCTAAGACCTCTGGCACTTGGGTTGAAATCACTTAAAATTACACGATTATCTAACCATATCGATCCGGAATATTAATTAATTTTATATCAGAGTACCCGCAATGATAATTAATTTACTCGACCATACATGCAACATTTACCTACCCCATCCCATTCCAACATGGAAAATTTATCACCCAAGTTGCAACGGTCTGTACCATAAATTTGACTATGATATTTTTATCCCCTGAAATACTTGCACGCTGAAATCTTGCTCAACTCCGAGTTAAATTACGCGAAAACGAAAGCGCCACTAATTTTAAATGTTCTTTTTTTTCTACACCATGAAAAATTATATCACTTTGTAAGTTTGTTCATCCCTGATTTTAATTAAAGAACTAGAAACAAAAGAGAAGATTGGAATCAATATAAATTCAACGAGAATAGGGTTATGTCGAGTCGAATTTTTGCTAGGGAAAAAAATTCGCGGATATTGGATTCAAGAGAGAGCGATGCGAGGTGTATTCTTCGGGTGGAATGCGATTGAATTTTGCCAATATTCAATTCGAATCAGTCATTTGTTTCAGCTCGTTTTTTTTTGCAGAGCGGCGCGAAATATTAAAAAAAATGACATACTTTTTTGAAATGAAGATATCGCAGACTAGTAGCTGTGTCACGGGGTCAGCTTGGTATTCAAGGAGGTTTAAATTTGGCTTACGTTTTCAAAAAATGTTGAAAGTAATTGTTATAACTGATGAATTATACACTGGGTCTTATTTTTTTCAGGTACCTAAGTAAATTGATTAAGCAGTTTGTATAAAAAATTTTCATCTCTCTTCCCACTTGAGAATTGAAAGAATTTGTTAATTCGCACGACAAAATGATGGAATTTTAGCCCACCTCGTATTTATTTTTCATGAAAATTCTAAAATAATGATTTAAAAAATTGTAATACGGATAAATGTTATTGATGAAGTGGGAGATTTTCCTGACACCAAAACTGAACAAAAATGTGATAAGTGGACCTACCGAAAGCTTCGTCATGCCTCGAAAAATATCGAAAGGTTCCAAAAATGTTAATTTTTGTTAGATATCACTTCAAATATTTGCTTGGGAATTTTGAAAATTGAAAATATTTCAAATATGTTCCATTTTAACCACAAGTTATTCGATAATAGTTGCAAGATCATTCCTTTTGATATTCGCCAACGTTGTCACATAAATTGAAACATTCATTGTTAAATGCCTGCATTTTCCCCGATAATTTTCGAAACGTTAATAAAACTTCTCACGATTTTTATGAATTTTTTGATTGTTTTCATAACATTTCACACATTTTTGAAGACTTTTGTACAAGTCTTGCAACATGTTAAATGATTTTTATGAAACTTTTGACAATTTTTACAACATTTCAGATATTTTAATATAGTATACGCGTTTGCAATGACCAAACCTGCGAAAAACGACACGAAATTCCGTCATGCTGAATTTTAGGCATTTTGTCAGACTTTTTTGGACTTGAAAAATTTTTTAGATTTTCATTGACTTTTCGACTTGAAAAATTCCAGAGATAAGCATGACTATATTTTGATAGAAAATATTTCAGACTTTTTGGATTTGAAAATTTTAGAAATTTCTCTAACTTTCTAACATATTCTTTGGCAGACTTCTGGACTTGGAAAATTTCAGAAATCACGCTTACTTTCAGACATTTTTTTCAGACCATTTTATACTTTCGTTTCTGGATTTGAAAATTTTTTTCAGAGTTCAAACGTTTTTTTGATCTTGGAAAATTTTAGAAATAATGATTTTTTCAGTTTGAAAAATTTTCCAAAGTCCAAAACACTCAATTCTTGAAAAAGAGCAAAATAAAATCAAAGTTGCTCAATTTTGCTAAAATTGCAGTATACGAGAGATACCGACTTGAAACAAGCCCAGACATGATTTAAAGGCCTCTAGATCATCTTGAAGAGGTCGTGGGTCCTCAAAATAGCGTCATTCGGGTATTAAAAAAAAAAAATTGGAAGGTAGGAAAAAAACTAACGAATTTGATCCGAATGCTGATTGCTGGTGTATTTTGGTGGGATTAATGGTATATTTCAAAAAAAAAAAAAAAATCGAGCAGAAATGACCCATTTAAGGGCGAAAAATGGACGAAAAAATCGTTTTTTTATGGGATTGTGCATGTAGAATAAGGTCACGATTTTTTTTTCCCAGAATTGCACCTCTGAAAAAGGTTACCAAAATGGCCCTTGGAAAGCTTAAAATGTCCGTTTGACCTTGAAAAAGTGCTCAAAATTTTATTCAAGAAATTTCAAAAATCACCCTTGATTCTATCTACCATCTTTACAAGTTTGAAAAAATTCGGCTGAAAACTGCCAAAAATGGAAATTTTTAACGAAAATGCACATTTAACCCCCACACCCCCAAAAGGGATTAGGGTTAAGATATCGAGCTAAAAATTTTGTCACGGGAGTTTTAGACCATAAGTATCCACTTCTACTGGATAATTTAAAATTCGGTGCTCAGGGCTCAATCATTCCTGTAAATCCGACTACGCTCTTTTTAACAATTTTCATACCCAGTATCATTTCATTTCATTTTTTTTTTTGAAAAAGTCAACTTGAGGTACCTTTATTAGCATAGGATATGCTTTTGCTATGGGTAATTTCGCGGAAAACGTGACGAAATTTCGTCACGTTGACTTCTAGACATTATGTCAGACTTTTTTGAACTTGGAAAAATTTTCAGATTTCGATTGACTTTTTAAATTTAGAGATAATGGTGACTTTTAGACATTTTGTCAGACTTTTTGGGCGTCGGAAAATTTTCAGATTTCCACTGACTTTTTGAACTTGGAAAATTTCAGATATAATGCTCACTTTTAGACATTTTATCAGCCAAGCAATTTAGATTTTTTAAATTGAAAAATTGACTTTCAGACATTTTGTCAGACTTTTTTGGACATGAAAATTTTCAAGAAAATTCAAATCAGACATAAAATTCAACGAGCAAAGGCATATCCTATGTTTTATCATTTCATGGGTAGGATGGAAATAACGAAGACTTTTTTTTCATCTTCCAAGTGAAGTCAAAACTACAATTACGTGGGTACACTACAAATTCAGCATTTTTTAAACCCCTGTCAAAAATTAAATTTTCAACTTGAATTTTTTTTCAACGACAAAATTTGAAAAAAATGACCAAAAAATCGTAACGTAAAAAATCTTCTGATCTCCATCTATCCTATTCATTTCAAAACACCAAATAAAAATAATATTCAAAGGTGAAAATCACTTCAAAAAGTCTTTTATTCTAAGTTCATTGTGGAAAAATTGGATCAAAAAATTTGATTGGAATTGTCGAATTTTAAAACAATTTTTATCACGTACACATTTTTCGCATCATCGAAGTGAATTTTTTTACTCATGTCTGCAGAAAAATTCGATAAAAAGGATTTTTGGAGAATTACGTAGAATGGTTCAGAAAACTGTAATATGGTATAGAATTTCTAGAGTAAAAACATCATTACTCAAATTTTCTCATTCCAAACATAATTTTACAAAATTTGCTGCCAAGTGTTCCCTCCATCCACATGTATGACCCAACTTCGACATAATATTAAGGATGCTTCGCAATGAATCGATAATTACGTCACAAAAGCCCTTCAACAGATTGCTCATCTCTTCATCCTCACACCTCAACTAAACCTTTCACGAAGAAAATTAAACCATAGACGTCATCTTCTGACATCAAATACACGCCAAAGTTCAAACTACACCTAGGACGTCGGATCGGTCGTAACCCTCGTCCATTTAAAGTTACAGTCATTCAAAATATTTTCTTTTAAATGGTAATATAAAACGTGTATGTGGTCTGCGATACATACACACGACCCAAACATACGTAAAGAACGCGTGTCGTCGCATCGAAAAGATCAACGAGTGCAAAATACGACGCGACGAACCCTTATCAACGTTGAAGTGACAACAAATCAACGATATTCATCCGTCTACCGTACTCGGTCAAGAATAAGGATAAATATTTCGGCCCGAGAGCCGACATATTCAAAGCTACACAACGCCCAACCCTGTCCGAAAACTGACATCCTTAAAGAAGAACCTGCTTAAAGATAATGAACAAAGTTTTCCCGCTCTCTTGTGCTGTATGGAAATCGAATACAAAAGTTCCCAAAGGTCCGTTATACTCCTAAGTAAGGTACAAGCACACCAAACAAGCGTGCTCTTTCGTACATTGTAAATGATCTGCGCAGCTCGCAGCAGACCATACGCAATGTACTGTACATCTCTTTTGCTCTCCTTTTACGCCTATGTTAATAAATTAAACGAAATTTTCGACAATGTTTCCGTCCACTTTTACGACTTCATTTTTCCAACTGTACGTTTTCCTCTTCTTTGTTTCATTTTTTCCCTATTTTTCGCTCGAATTTATCGTTTCCGAACCATTTAATAGTTTTTAACTCTTTTTAATGCTTATTATTTCCAAGAGCTAAGTAAAACAGATGTTTTATCGAACAAACCTCATAAATAATTTTCATCTGCGGTGTGGCGTATTCCTACCTATCGTTATTTTTGCTCGACAACAAACCAAGGGGTACAAATCGATGGTGGTTTTATTAGCATTCCTCCTCAAACCCCCTCGAAAAAAACCCCAATGTTAAATGACGCGTGCTTATTTATTCCTTCGTATGGGTATTACGAATTATTATTTATTTTTCTCCGCTTTACCTTCCTCAGTCTTTTTTCCTTATGCTCGATCCTCAAACGTAAGACAATCGTTCAAATTACTACGCGAATTCGGACAGATGACATATTAGGAAAAAAAACAAGGGTACAATGGGAGCTAAAATGACAAAAAAGGTGCCTGTTTTTCTGGGACATTTCTCTCCAGCAAAATACACCCACGTGTATAAATTCTTGTAAATTTTTACTACGAATGGGTTAGGTTAGGCAACATGCCGACTTATTTTTTTGCCATTCAATAACATTTCGTTTTCACTTGAACTGTCCCCATTTGGCGGAACGTGAAAAGGACACGATTCCGGTATTTCCGGTACCAATTCGAATAAATTCCACCAGCTTATTTATACGAGCAAAGTTTTAATTACAATATTTTACAAATTACAGTCAACGAAGAGCCGCAAAAACGCTTTTAATTTAATTCCAAATTGAAAAGACGTAGGTATTCGTCGACTGTATACCGAGCTGAACGACCACAGCAGCTTCGTATCTATACTCTACACCGACGAAATATTCGTCAAAGCGTTAAAATTCAATGGATCAATTTAATCGCTGCTAACAAAGAATACGAACAATATGCTCTAATTAAGCGTAATATCGGTTATCTAAAAATAATACGTACGAAGGCATACACACACGCAGCACAGGTAGCTATACCGTTACCGTTTTGGCCATTTTTTCTCGATTGTTTTGATATAAACGCGAGCTAGCAGCGAGCTTCTTTTTAGCCATACCACCGTAACCGAAATCTCTACGCGGATTATCGATTTCAAAATGTTTTCATTAAATCGTTCAGACACGATATGTAAATTTAATAATACGAAACACGATGTTTTTACAAAATTCACCACGACGTGGATTTACCATTATAATTTACGGGGCGAGGGCGCTGCGGGGGCGGCGCGGGCGTATTCAAATTATTTTTATTTTCGTCTGCGATACGAACGAGTATCTGGTAGAATTTTGCCAATGATTTGTGTATCATTTCAGACGACGATGATAATACCCGCAATGTCGAAGGTTTTATTCTTATGTTGTCTGTGCGATGAGAAACGCATAAAAAACATTTTTTTGCTTTTCCTCGAATTATTATTAAAATTGAGAAAAACAAATTGGAGATGGAAGCTTGGGAGTACCCAAGGTTACTGGTCGAGACGAAATTTATGTGCTGAAAATGCGCATAATAAAATGGCTGAGTCGTCGTGACATTGGCTTCGTTATCAGATAGTTTTGGAGAAAATGATGAAATTAAAATGAAATTCTGGAAATCATTTGAGCGAAATAGATTGAAATTTTTTTTTGATATATAATGAAACATAATTGAAATCCTCTTTCACTCAAGCCTAAAATTTACTCAGTGTAATTTCTGACTCTCAGACATAAAACTTGATCATATCAAAACATCGAAACAACAAATTATTCATTTTACGTCAAGTTTATAGTTTATCTGAATTTCTGAAGATGAATTTCTAGATTTCTTTTTGAAATAGGTTGGGCTAAGTGAGTTTCGACTCAGCTAACGTCATCTCGATGCGAAGTGCTGGTTTCAGTCACAAATCGAGAAGAAAAATTCAGTGAAAAATAATTGAAAACAATGTAAAAATAGTCAAAATTTCGTAAAAACATTGAAAATTTCTATAAAAATTACCAAAAATGTTGTGAAAATGGGGGAAAAATTATGAAAATTGTTGAAAATCTTGCAAAAATTATTGAAAATGTAATAAAAATCGGTAAAAATATCGTAAATGTGGTAAAAAAAATCATGAATTGTAGCCAGAAGTTGCAAAAATTGTTGCGGTTTTCGTAAAAATCATTAGAAATGCAAATATGATTAAAATGACCAAAAAATCATGAAAGTCACCAAAAATGTTATTGAAACTGTCAAAATTTTCATAAAAATGGGTAAAAACTTTGTAAAAACTGGTTAAAAAATCATTAAAATTGTCGGAAATTTCTTCAAAATTCCTTACATTTCCGTAAAAATCGGTAAAAAATTCATTGAAGAGATTAAAAAAATCATAAAAAGTATCGAAAATTTCGTGAAAATGGTGAAAATATTCTTACTTAAAAATCGTTGAAAAATGTTGCGAAAGTGGTTGAAATGCAAATGCAATAAAAAACGTTTCAATATTCACAAATGTTCATAAAAATCAGTAAAAATTACGGAAAAAGGGTAAACAAATCTTGAAAAACATCGAATATGTTGTGAAAGTTCTAGGAGTGTTTGCGAAATTTTCAACAGATTTTATGGTTTTTTGACCATTTTATCAACATTTTTACTGACTTTTGTGAAAATTTCGACAATTTATAACAACATTATCAATGATTTTCATGGCTTTTTGACCATTTTTCTCATATTTCAAAGGAATTTTATGACAATTTCAATGAATTTAGAACTGTTTTTACAATATTTCCACTGATTTTAGTGAACATTTGCATATTTTACTAACACTTTCGACAAGTTTCGTGATGTTTGGATATTTTTTATTTATTTTATTTATTTAAGCTTGTTACAATACTGTAGGTCCTATAGTAGGGCAAAGGACTCTCCCAATCTTGCCATTCTCTTCGGTCTTGCGCGATCCTATGGAACAGCTCGTTTTTAATAAGGTTTTTAAATCCATCCCTCCATCTCAATTTTTGTTTTCCTCTACTCCGTTCAGTGGCGTACAGGGGTAGGAAAATAAGTGAAGCAAAGCAAATTTCTTCACATCACCCACCCACCCACCCCCTTCAATCATTCCTATTTTTTACAAAAAAATTTGTAATACCCTCCTCCCATCATTTTA
>FIZU01036513.1:0-13217 GCA_900064475.1 Pseudococcus longispinus
TTAGACATTTTGTCAGACTTTACTTTTGAACATTACCTATGTCAGACTTTTTTGGGCTTGGAAAAATTTTCAGATTTCAATTGACTTTTAGACATTATGTCAGAGTTTTTCGGAATTGTAAAAAAAATTTTAAATCAGCAAAAGCATATCCTATGTTTTATGGTTTCATGGGTAGTATGGAAATGACGGTGACTAAATGGATTACGTTTTGTTTCGCTAGAAGAATTGATTCAAATGACATTTCACATAAGAAAGAACGAAATTTCTCATCCTTACACGAATCATGATTCAGTCGTTCGCGAACGAAATGGCCAAATGATCATTCGCGAACGATTTAGGTAAAAATCGATTACATTTTGTTTCGACTATAGAATTGATTCAAATGACATTTCACATAAGAAAGAACGAAATTTCTCATCCTTACACGAATCATGATTCAGTCGTTCGCGAACAGATTATATTTTGTATCGATTGTAGAATTGATTCAAAAAGACGTTTCACGTAAGAAAGAACGACATTTCTCATCCTTACACGAATCATGATTCAGTCGTTCGTGAACGAAATAGCCAAATGATCATTCGCGAACGATTCAGATGAAAATAGATTACATCTTGTTTCGATTGTAGAATCGATTCAAATGACAGTTCACATAAGAACGAAATTTCCCATCCTTACACGAATCATGATTCAGTCGTTCGCGAACGAAATGGCAAAATGACCATTCGCGAACGATTTAGATGAAAATAGATTACATTTTGTTTCAATTGTAGAATCAATTCAAATGACAGTTCACATAAGAACGAAATTTCCCATCCTTACACGAATCATGATTCAGTCGTTCGAGAACGAAATATAAAAATCAACGAGTTCTTAATCACCTGCGTGTAATTTCCTCAAATTTGACAAAAAACAATAACGATTTTTATAAAAATGAACAAAAATTTGATCAAACTAATGGCAAATTTTGATAAAAATTGACGAAAATTTATTGAAAAAAAAATTGATGAAAATTGGAAAATGATGAAAATATACAAAAAATGTTGATAACGATTGGTGAAAGTTTTGATCAAAAGTGGTAAAAAAAGTTGATCAATGTCAAGAACAATTTCAATTAAAATTGACAAAGAAAGATTATTTGAAGAAAGTTCCTGAAATGTTGGATAAAAATTGACAAAAATATTGATAAAAAATTCACCATTTTTTTGAAGAAAAGTTTTGATGAAAAATTAAGAAAATTTTGGATAAAGAATCGAGGAAACTTCTGAAAAAAATGAGGAGGAATCTCCAAATTCACGTATACTTTTTTTTAGGAAGTTTACTGACCAATAATTATTAAAAAAGGGATCAAAAAATGTTAAAAAAATGACCAGAAAACCAAATCCATCAAAAAGAAATTTGAGCAGGTCGGAATTTTTCTGATTTTTTTTGCGAGAAAATGTTTTGTTATGTTAGGGGCGGGCACGCCGAATTTGTCAGCCATTTAAAAAAAATGTCAACTCAACAAAATGACAGAATTTTTTTGATTTTTTAATTTTAGGAAAAAACAACTACACTTCATTTTCTTTTTCCTCATTTCCAAAATTTTTCATTTTTAGTATAGGATATGCTTTTGCTAGGGGGAGTAATCTCGCGGATTCCGTCACGACATTGGGTGACAAAATTCTGTGACGCTGACTTTTATGTCAGACTTTTTCGGACTTGGAAAATTTTTAGAAATAATGCTCACTTTTAGATATTACCTATGTCAGAATTTTTTGGACTTGAAAAAATTTTCAGATTTCCATTGATTTTTAGACATTATATCAGACGTTTTTTGACTTGGAAAAAATTTCCGATTTTCATTGCCTTTGACACATTTTGTCAGACTTTTTTGTACCGAGTTCAAAATTTTCAATTTCTGACGAAACATTAACAGTCAGCATGATTTCTGAAAGGCTGTCTGACAAATCAAGTTCAAAAAGACTAATTTTTGACAAAATATCTGAAAGGCAACATGATTTCTGAAACTCTGGCTGACAAAATGTCTAAAAGTCAGCATGATTTTTGAACTTTTTTCCAAGTCTAAAAATTTGTTTGAAATCTGAAAATTTTTCCAAGTACAAAAAAGTCAGACAAAAAGTCTAAAAGTCATCGTTGAAGAATTTCGTCACGAATTTTCGTAACGGAATTTCGTGACGTTTTTCTCGGATTAGGTCGCGATAAAAACATATCCTCTGCTAAAATCTTGCGAACAGTTGAAAATTTCTTACATAAAATTGTTAAAATTCTCACAAAAACATTAAAACCGATGAAAATAGTCAAAAAATCACAAAACCGGTCGAAAATGCTGTTAAAATGATCAAAATTCTAATTGTAAAAATGGCCAAAAAAACATGAAAATCATCAAAAAAGTCATTAAAATTGTAAAATTCCATAAAAGGTGAACAAACAACGAATTTTATAGCATTATAAACGATTTTTATGCAAATTTTGATAATTTTCATCAGTTTTTTGGCAGTTTTTACAATATTTTTAAAACAGTTTTAACAATTTTAAAGTTTTCCACGAGTTTATTGATTTTTTTCAACCGTATTGCAATATTTTTGCTGATTTTTATGAAACTTTTCTTAATTTTAAATTTTTAACGATGTTTTCGACGATTCTCATGATTTTTTTGACCATTTTCACGATACTTCTATTCATTTTTATAAAATTTTTAGCAAAATTCAACGTTATTTTCAACAAATGTCATGACTTTTTGACCATTTTAAATACAATTTGAACAATTTTAATTTCCACCACATTTTCAATGGTTTTCACCAAAATTTAGACATTTTTTAAGAAGTTTTAACAACTAATTGGGCGTGAGTTTTTTTCGAGTGTCTTCGTATGAACGAAAAATTGAATAAATATTATGGAGAAACAAGCTTCAAAATTTACTTCGTTTTTCGTACTTATCAAATTTTTTTGGAGGTGGGGGGGGGGGGGCTTAACCAGAAAAATGTGATTTTATGTAAAATTTAAATAATAAATCCATTATTTTATCAAAATAAAGAAACCGGTTGATCGATCGACTGAAGCGAGAACGAGAATTTTTCCAGAAAAGGGCATTTAGAAGCTCAACTTTCATAATTTTTTTCCAACTTTTCAGTCTTCAAGGGATGATCCAAACCCTTTGGGGACCCCCTCCAAATACGGCACTGTCCACAACAAACGTTTATTTAGAGGTTGCCAAAAAAAATACATTTTCGATTGTCCCTGTAGAGATTTTTGAAACAACTGAAGCTGCCATTTGCCATTAACAAAAATGGGCCATTTTTCAGTTCAAATTACTAAAAAAATCAGCACAATATGAAAAAATCAGTAGGCCTCGTACCTCTTTTTTGGAGAACATTTTCGCCACAGGTTTGTTCGAGCTCAAACTCAATATTTTTTTAAAGAAAAAACCCACTTCTAGAAACCGATTGTACTTCATTTTTTACATTTTTGAGGCAGGCAACTCTCTCAATAAAGTATCACTAGAATACAAAGTCCAAATAAGGAATAAAATTTGCATTTTCATGCAGATTTCTTGCAAATACTGCGAAATATAAAAATAGATGTATTCTGTGGAATTAGTAGGAAATCTCAGTTTTGCCTTTAAAAAATGTTTCACCTCTCGAACCATTCATTCGAGTTCAGCTCGCGATTCTTTTTTGAAAAATCCCAAACTACGAAGATTTCAACAGCAAAGAACCTCCATTTCCAAATTCGATCAATATTCTGGATTTTGAATAGATTCGCTAATACAACACCACTGCCGAAGGTCTATTCACGTCTCACGTCCCAACACCGATCCGAAGGTTTTTCGAATACGAAATTTTTGTAAATTAAAATTGCTCAAGGTTGTCTCGACGACGCAGCGACATTTTCTCAGCCTCCTTAAAATTTTGTCACATTCGATTATGCGTTGTCATTCGAGCGGTAAAATAAAAAAACAAAAGAATATTGTTCGTATGTATTTCTCATCCATATATCTTTCCGTTTCGTCGTATTATTGCGATGACAAAGAGAGCCAAAAACAACAAAAGAATTCATAAACGCGAAGAAACGTCAAAAAAACCACACCAAAAAAACGTTTCCAAGTTTGTACCTATGCTGGGAATGGGTATTGTTTTAAAAAGGTATCCAAAGAAAACACTCACACGTACCTAGATTACATATAAATAGGTATCTACCTACCTATTCGTCATTCGTGAATACGTAAATATTACGTTCCAACATTACGAGAAAAATAGAATGAATGAGAGAGATAGACAACATAGAGAATCTCGAATAAAAAACAGTCCACCGCGTATACGACCTTATACAAAACCGATATTATTATTATGTTAAAAAATTCCATCCACAAGTACAACCAATGACAAGATAACGAGAGGAATTTGTAAAAAAAAAAAAGAAGAACCACCGTTGAAAAAAGAAGGGTAAACCTCATGCAGAGACGTTGAATCAATTCATCTTTCACATACTTGACTGTTGAATGTAAGAAATAAACACTTTCGGTGAGTTAGCATATTATATTTTTCACCACTGACATCGAACTAGGTACCTCGATGATCCATTTGTCATAAATTCCTACATCTGTCAATCGAATTAAACTTTAATGCTACGTAAGGTTTTTTTCCTCTTCTTTTTCGCGGATGCTAAGCCGGCATATCGTATTCGAAAGACCACACCGCTCCATGTGCATACGCAGCCCATCCAATACCTATACATTTTACGAGTACCTATATGTCGAGTCCGCTGAATATTTATAATATTTACAATAAAAGAAGAAATATGTACCGTAAGAGGCGAGTTATAACAATTATGCATACGCGGTAAAATAATCATATTCTTTTTTCCAAAACTAATTCGTCACGAACAATGCGTGACAAATTATTTAAATTTCACGTTTTCATAGATTTTTTTTCACTCTTTTTCTTACCGCGCGGAGCGACTACCCGTGTAAAATAATTTCGTGTCCTATGCTTTCAATTTTCATTTAAGAAAAATAGCCCATAACTCGGTGGCTGAGTCGTGGCGACATCAATAATCCGGTGAAATTATTCAAAACGTACGATTTAGGTTTTTCTTTATGTAAGAAAAAAAATGCTGGAATGGTCATTCGATGATTCATCTATGGCTCTCAAAAACTATTCTTGGTGAGGATTTTCTCAATTGTAGGTCGCGGTTCGTTATATTAGAAATAATTTGAGAAATGAAACCAACTATTTTGAAAACCGAGGTAATTGGCATAAGATGATGCATTCCAAACCAATTTTTTCATACACCATCCTCCCTATATCAACAACCATCAGCATACTACTAAGGAGGGGGAGGGGGTAAAAGTGATCATTTTGAAAAATTATAATGGAAAAGGAAGAATATTAATTATTGTATTGTTTCAAAAGCATTGATTTAAAATGGAAATTATTCCGGACTTAGATGATTTGAAAATTTTCAAAAATAAGCACTTCAATCCAATTTTTTTTTTTTAAATCCGTTAAAATTATTAAACATTTATTTAAAAAATAATATCCCTAAAAAATAATGGAAAATTGAATTGAATTTCACAAAATTTTTCAAATTATTAATGAAAAAAATTTGTAAAAATGTATGAAATTGGTTTTATAAAACACAAATTTTTACACAAACGAAAACTTTATTAATCATAGATTTTTTTAAGACTTCAATCCAAAATGATGACTTGAATTCTTAGTCAATTCGACAATTTTTCAATTCCATCAATTTTTAATTCACAGATTGTCAAAAAATCTCAAGTTATGACAATTATCACATTTTATTAAACCATCAAAAATTAAAGCCAGGTGTTTATTTCATTTTCCATTTTTTTGTCAATACCTAGCATTTTCACAAACGTTATCAAGCTGTAACACTTGGCACAAAAGATATGAAATCTCACATTTCAAAACGAAATCATTTAAAATACAGATAAAAATTGATTCTCCAGCTTCTTCATTTTCCAACATTCATGTAACAGGCTGTCTAACAAAATCTCGAAAACCAAAAACCAGGAGTATCGCAGGATCTTAAGCAGTAGATTTTCATTATGAAGAATGTACTCATCCCTCCCCTCAATCAAACTTTCACAAAATCACAAAAAATTGCTATGGAAATTTTAAATATTCAAAAAAATCATAAAACTTCAAAAAACAAAATAACGAATTAAAGTAGAAAATTGAAGGGGTTTTCCTCAACAAAACGAAAAAACGTGAATTTTTTTAGGGTGTTTATAATTGCAAGATTATTTCACCCTAAGGAGAGGGGAAGGGGGGCGGGGTAAATGATCAATTTTTGAACAACTTATGAAATTCAAAAATTAATTATTTGACGTTCACAAAATTCCATTTTGTTCAATTTTTGCTATAGAATGACATAGTTTCAAATTTGAAAAAAGCAGTAAATTTAATCTAATTTGACCCAAAATCAGGACTTCTTAAGCGAAAAGCAGACAGCCAGGTAACTTCTTAATACTTGGTAGACTTTAAAAAACGAATAAATAACAATTTTTTTCTAATTCGTCACATTTTTAGTCACAGCTTATTAAATTGATCTCACAATCCGAAAATTCAAGTGAAACTTAAAAATGGAACATTGGTCTCCAATTTTTAATTTTCTTGATTTTTATTTTTCGGAATGACTGCATCCCCCTTCGCCCTCAGAAACATATTTATGTTAAAATGATTAAGAAAAGTATTCGGAAAATTGCCAGATGACATTTAAATCTAATAAAATTTTGATAAAACATTATAAAAATCTTTGAAGGTACAAAAAAATTCAACAGTAGGATAAAAATTATTTGATATTTTAGAAAAAAAAAATCAAAATTCAACAAAAACTGCATAAATATAAAAAGAAATCATTTAAAAAAATGAAAAATTGATTAAAATAGCATGAAAACGTTCTGAAATGTCACAAAAGATCTTCAAACGTTATTAAAATTTCATAAAATGCAGATAAAATTGGTAAAAATCTGTATAAAATATCATTAAAATGAATTAAAAGATTATAAGAATTAAATTATCCAAAAAATTCGTTGAAATTTCATCAAAAAAGTTCCTAATGTCAGAAATTTTGTAGGATAGATCTTTAAATTGGTAGCAAAAATGTGTAAGAACAGTTAAACTATACATATTATAGGAAATAATTATGATGAAAACATTTGAAATTCAAATCAAAATATTACTAGAAGACTTCAAACCCCCCTCCCCCCACCAGCTTGGCGGCCCCGCGTCCCTAAACTACTTTTCACATCGCTTGAAGGTAAGCCTTGACATTTTTTTCCAAAAAATGTCAAAAAATGTTAAAAATGACAGAATTTAGATTTTTTCTGTCTTAGATTTGAAAATTTTCAGTCCTTGATGCTAAATTTCTGAACTTTGATGCCTGATGACACATTTAAATGTCAAAAGAAACATTTAGAAAAGAAATGGTAAAATTGGTTCAAAAAATTATCAAAATTAGTCTATTGAAAGTAGGTGACGAACAGTCATAAAAGGTTTACTTCTTCAAAAAAAATTGAAAAAATATCAAAAATGTTGTTAAAATGACAAAATTTTATTTTTTGTGTTCCAAATTTGAAAAATTTGGGACCTTGATGACTGATGATTTATGAAAAATGTACCCCCCTCCCCCCATCAAACTTTCATAAATCACAATAAATTGTTATGGAAATTTGTAATATTGAAAAAAATTATAAAAATACAAAAAACAAGATAGGAAAATGAAGTGGAAAATTGAAGTCGTTTCCCTCAACAATACAAAGAAACAAGAAACTATTAATTTTTAAAAAACTTTTGTAACTTTTTAATACTTGGTAGACTTTAAAAAACTAATAAATAATCATTCTTTTTCCAATTCATAGCATTTTTAGTCGCAGCTCATCAAACCGATTTCACAATCCAAAAATTCAAAATTCAAGTATTTAAAAATTATACATTTATCTCCAATTTTCAATCTTCTTGACTTTTATTTTTCGAAATGACTGTCCCCTTTCCCCCCGGAAACATAAAAATTCAATAATAGGATAAAAATTATTCGAAACTCTAGAAAAAATGTCAAAATTATACAAAAACTGTATCAAAATGAAAAAAAAATCATTTAAAAAATGGAAAAATTGATTCAAACATCATGAAAACGTTCTGAAATGTCATAAAAGATTTTCAAATGTTATTAAAATTTTATAAAACATAAATAAAATTGTTAAAAATATGCATAAAATATCATTAGAACGAATCGAAAGATCGTAAGAATCAAATTATCGCAAAAAATTCGCTGAAATTCCATCAAAAAAGTTCAAATATCTCAAAATTATTTCAAAATATTACTAGGAGACTTCACCCCCCCCCCCCGCCGGCACGTTCAGTAGCCTGCGGCCCCAAAGTACTCCTATCTTCGCTCGAATGATGACCTTGACAATTTTTTTCCAAAAAAGTTGAAAATATGACAAAATTTTGATTTTTTCTGTCCTAAATTTGAAAAATGTTTAGACCTTGAGGTCTGATGCCACATCTGAACATCAAAAGAAACATTTTTTTTTTAAATAGTCAAAATTAATCTATTGGGAGAAGCTGGTGAACAGTCATAGGATATTCTTATTTCCAAAAAAGTTTTAAAAAATTACAAAATTTCAATTTTTTTGTTCCAAATTTAAAAATTTTTGAACCTTGAATCCTCGATGCCTGATGATACATCTACACGTCAAAAGAAACATGTTGAAAAAAATTTGTCATAATTGGTTCAAAAAAAACTGTCAAAATCTTTCCATTGGGAGAGGCTGGCGAACTGCCTCAAGATTTTCTTATTTCCAAAAAGATCAGGAAAATGTCAAAAGTTTTAAAAATTTGATTTCTTCGATCTCTAATTTGAAAAATTTTGGACTTCGTAGCTAAATTTTTGAACTTTGATGTTTGATGGCACAACTACTTGTCAAAAGAAACATTGAGGGGAGGGAGAAATAGTCGAATTAGTTCATTGTGAAAGGCTGGCGAACTAAACGTTGAAATCAATTCCAAAAATGTTTAAAAAGGACAAAATTTTGATTTCTTCTGTCGCAAATTTGAAAAATTTTTCCAAAAAAGTTGAAAAAATATATTATAAAATATTTTAAAATGACAAAAATTTCGATTTTTTCTGCTCCAAATTGAAAAATTTTATCCAAAAAAGTTGGGAAATGGCAAAAAATATTAAAAAATGACAAGATTTTGATTTTTTTCATTCCAAAAATGTTTAAAAAGGACAAAATTCTGTCACAAATTTGAAAAATTTTTCCAAAAAAGTTGAAAAAATATATTATAAAATGTTCTAAAATGACAAAAGTTCCGATTTTCTCTGCTCCAAATTTAAAAATTTCATCCAAAAAAGTTGGGAAATGTCAAAAAATGTTGAAAAGTGACAAAATTTTGATTTTTTTTCATTCCAAAAATTAAAAATGTTTGAACCTCGAAACTTAATGATACAATCGTAGGTTATTCTAAGAAATTTTTAGAACTACCCAAAGTAAAATGATTGCTGTAATTTCGAGATTTATCGTAAGATTGGTCAGAAATTACCCTGTCATTACCGAGTGGTAATTACGCGATAATTTCCCCAATTAATAAGAAGGGGGAGGGGGAATCAAAATTTTCCAAAAAAAAGAAAATAAATATAAAAAAATCGCGTCAGATTTGGTTTGGTTCCTATAGTTTATTTCAAAAAGACACTTTTCAATTTTCTGAACTAATAACCAATAGGAATGCGTACATTTTTCAACTACTTATTGCCCAAATTTACTTTTAGAACTGCCCAAACATGGCACAACTGCCCGTTAGAATAACCTATGGATACGAGTAGATGTCAGAGGAAAGATTTTGAGGGGAAAAAATGGTCAAAATCTGCCCACTGAGAGTGACTGGCAAACTACCACAAGGGTTTTTCAAGGGTTTTCTAAAAATCTCTCAATATATTTTTACTGGATTGTTTAAAATACCAAAAAACTTGTAAAAATATAATTTTCACAAGTTTTTCGATGTTTTGAAGAATTTTTTGCTAATTTAACGACTTTTAAGATATTTTACGGAGTTTCAAAAATGAAACAAAATTTCTCAAGGAATTCTAAAAAAATTTTGGATTTGAGATAACTCAACTCAGAAAAGTTGACAAAAATTTTAGAAAAACTCGTCGTTTCAATTATTTTAATCGAAAATTTGAGCCCAGAGAAAATTTTAATTTTTCAATTCCATCGATGAATTTAGATTCGTTGCTTCTCTTCAAACGCAACATTTTGAATCACCAAACTCGGCACATCCTTCACCTATTCAATCAAAATATCCTACACAAAATCACGACGAATTCCAATTTTCGAATTTTTCCAAGGCGTGGCCAAATAACTACACGGGATTGCAACGGGAAAAAACCAATACCCCTTCATACGTATCACTTTCATGGTTTCGGAACCCGCCGAATTCGAATCTGGCGCTAGTTTTCATCTGAGATCGACTCAAATCAAGTAACTCGATTATCTGAACGCTTTCCTTTACAAAAAACACGAACCAGACCCTTTACACTTGATAAAACACATCGACGAATCATCTTCGGAGTCTCAGCACGTATCAGAGGGTTAAAACACCCTTACTAAGGATGTTCCACGTATGTATCTTTGCCTATACGTATGTTCACTTCACAAGAATCTCTCCCTTCTCCGGCTCCGGTACACAAAGTCGTAGTATACAGGATACATATACATATAAGGATAGGTAAAAAACAATGAATACTTAAAAACACATACACACGAACGAAAAAAATAGGTATACGTACGAAAGCGAAGTGAATTTTCGCAATGTCGAAAAAAAAAAATCGACGAAGAGAAAAGAAAGCTCTGGCAACGTGCTCGTCATTAAATGAACACATCGTCGGATATAATTAAATCAACCAAAAGTTCTTATTTACAATAGGTATACTAGATTGTTACATGTGTTAACATTACATCCCTTTTTTGTGGTGGAGCGATGAGTAAATTCTTGGCAAAATTCGTTACGTAAAGGTACCTATACCTACGAATACGACTACGTTTTGCGGATTTTTAGTATTCCGAGGATGTCTTACAATTTTGCGTGACTAGCTGTATATAATTAGAAGAACGGTGTGTTTTGTTGTAAGCATCCGACATAAGCTCTATACAACACGACTCCGCGGAGCAGATACATTTTGAAACGATGAAAAACCTTATAGCTGGCGCTTGTATTTTTTCGAAAAAATACTCCACTTGAGAAGCAAAAGTGCTAAAACAAGTGTGGTAAAATTTGCTTACGATATAATGCGGTTGGAATAAAACGCTGTTCAAATGTACGACCAAGAAGATGCCGTTTAAATGGTAAAAAAATATACGGATTACAAGAAGCCAATTAAAATAACCTAGTCGGGAGATAAATTATAGGAAAGCCATTATTCAAGCATGCCAATGGGCCAATTAATTACGTACAAACGTTTTTTTTTTCTTAAATAAAAAAACCATGTTAAATGCGTGTGGGTTATTTCATTCAAATGCTCGTATAAAATATCGCCTACACACGTAACATTCTTTTTTTACGATCGTGAAAGGAAAATTCATTAAAAGATTCGAGTCGAACGCGACCGATCAATATGAGAAACGAGTACACGAGTATTTAATGAGGTTTACAGCCTATATGAGCTTGTGCTCCGGACACTGCAGCTTTATATAATTTTTTTTCCACCGTCTTGGAAACCTAGGTACTCTCCTCAAGGCTCGATCAACTATATACGCGTCGAATAGCGAAACTAAAAAAATGGAGGAAAAAAAACAGGCAGCAGCTACTTTACTTTAAATACGTAGATTATCACTTGTTTCAATTAATATCGCTTCTGTCTCGAAGATGTGACAGATATATTTGTTAGAAACGCAGCAATAACAAGGTGTGTGGCAGTGGTAAATGAAGTGGCATGTTTCGCATATTAATAAGTTTAGCGGGAACTTTTAAAACAACATTTAATACTTGTTCTGAAATACGAAGTGCGCTTGTAAAATGCTACACGGTTCGAGAATCGCTATTTTAAATAGAAATTACGGTAATTTATTAACCCCTTCGGATATGGTCTATAGTGTCGAATGTGTATATAAGGGAGATAATGTCGTTCGATGTTTTTCAATAGCTATTGCCATTTTTTATTATACCTATACCTAATGCTCAGGCTACTTGTATTTCAATCGTATAGTTATACCTATCGGTTCCTAATTATGGCTGTTTTGTCGCAGAAGTTTCGGAGCCAAGTGTTCGAAATGTTCGAGAGGAATTTCAGCCACCGATTGGGTCAGAAAGGCGAAAACCCATGTTTATCATTTGGCCTGTTTCGCCTGTGATGCGTGTAAAAGACAGCTCAGCACTGGAGAAGAATTTGCTCTGCATGAAGATCGAGTTTTGTGCAAAACACATTATTTAGAATTGGTCGATGGCGGCACGACTAGCTCCGATGGTGAGTACATTCTCTCGAGCAATTTAATTTACGGGTTCGATTAACCAGCCGTAATGAAATGGCTCGTTGGGTAAAGTTGGCTAATTCCCTGTTGAAGATTCGCCAGCAGAAAAAGCAACCAGGGAAAAAATTTAGTCAGCGGTAAAAATGGTCCTGGAAAATTGCAAATCTCGATAAGTTTATTTTTTCGAGGTGTCTACTCGTATTTTTTTTCAAAAATCACTACTTTTTCACTACCCTTTTCCACTACTTTTCGAAAAATTTTCTGAAGACCGCTCCAACAAAAATGGCTTGAATTAGGGTCAGACTGACAGGTAAAAACTTACCAGGAATATGACTGAACGGTCCATTTTTCAAAATTAGAAAAAAACTTCCTTTAAAAATTTCATATAGGAAGGATTTTATACTTACTCGTACGATAAAAAAACACGTCTTTTCGACAATGCGTAGGTATGACAAAAATAAGACTGAACGAGAAGAATGAACCTTAAAAAAAGAAAACGAAAATGATTTAAAATTTTTTCAACAATGTACAGTAGTGTAGTCAGATCAGGCATGGATTTACAGAAGGACTCAGCGGACTATAGCCCGCAGATGCAAAATTCTGGGGGTGGCAAATTTTGAAGAAAATATTGGTACATGGATATGTCTTATCTTTTTTAAATCCAAAAAAGTCTGACAAAATGTTTGAAAGTCAAATTTTTAAATTAAAAAAATATCTTAATATA
>FIZU01036515.1:0-11512 GCA_900064475.1 Pseudococcus longispinus
CAAAAAATCCTTTCCATAGACAATCATATTGATTTTTGCATATTTTTGCATATTTGGGCTCAAAATGCATAGTTTGGACTCAAAAATGCATATTTTAGCATATTTGACCATTTGAAACGCATAAAATATGCGCATATTATGAGATTTTTACAGCATAAAATTCAAAGCTCTAGTTATATCACTCAGTGTGTTGATGAAATTTACCTAAAATTACTTTTTCTTTTTTAAATGATGAAATTCATAATTTCACCGAGCAAAATCATTTAAAATGACAAAAAAATAAAAATCAAAAACACGTGGTAACAAAAAAATATCGTTTTTTTTTTTTGATAAAAACGAAACGAAAACGTAATTGTTCAACGTTTCGAAAAACGAAAGATATCTTTTTCGCAATTAAAATCAGATTGTGCCCTGAGGGACATTTTTTCGTTCACCGACAAAAAAGATTTCTTCAAACATGAAAAATAATGACCTTGATTGTATCGTTCTACGATGATACTTGTTGAGCATATCAGCTAGTCTTGTTTTTTTGCCAATTTTTTCACAGCAGTTAAATTTCGATTTTCAAAACAAAAAAAATTTTTCAATAATAGGAAAGCAATTCTGCAACGTGATTTGGGTTCGTAATTAGTTTATCGCATTCGAGGACGTTATTCGGGGTAATTATAAAGACTTTTTATTGGACTTTCATGATTTTTTGACCATTTTCACGTTCTTTTTATTGATTTTCGCGAAAATTTCAACAATTTTCGTCATTTTTTGCCCATTTTCATGCACCTGTCCCAGAAATTCAGTCCCTACCCACCTGAAAGTCAAAAATAAAACGTTTTAAAACACCAATACGACCTGTTTTTGTTACGTTTCCCTTGATTTTTTTGCAAATACGCAAGTTTATAGAATTCTCACAGCTTAATCTGCTTCATCTTTACTGAAAGTCTCGCACATAGTGCACATTTTTACACCCTTCTTCGCCCTCTTTTTCTGCACCCTTAATCCCGGCAAGTTCATTTTCCGCGCATTACTTCGGGGAAAGAGCTCGCACTACACATACAAAAAGATATGAAAGCCATTCGCGAACACTTCTTTTTTATCTCACCACCGGCAACAAACGTAATTCCGTAGCACCGGTGAAAAATCCCGCCAACTTTGAAGCTCATCAAATCAACACAATAGGCGTTTTCCGTGGCAAAAATGAGTTTTTAAGAAACAAAGCGACGTAATAAATGGATCTTTAAAACGACATCGAGTTTCGTATATACGTACGTAAAATAAAAAATAGAAAAAGTGGGGAAAAAAGGAAGAAACTACGTTAAATTACAAAAGTACATTCATTCGAACGTAACTATGGCTCAAATGCTGGTGTCCTGCTCATTGTCACTATTGAGGTTTTTTTTTTCGTATTGTGCGTTTAATTCTAGCAGCATGTAGAATTGTCTTATTCTATAAGCGGAGTCCAATTTCCTTTCTATTTCGTTTAATTTGACTTTATTTTTCGATCAAACCTTCCAAAAAGATTTTTTCTAATTGCGGAGAAGACCGGAGAAAAGCACGAAACCAAAATTTTCAATTTCTTTCGAAAGTAACCTTGCCAGGAACCTATAATGGGAATTTCTGCGCAAGGTAAACGCACCAGATGCATTTTAGACAACCACGATCACAGGGGTGTCCATAAAAAAGAGGATGTAAGCATGCGTACGATATCTAAAAACGTAACACTCGGTGATTAATGAGTCCTTAGACTATATAAAAGAGAATGCTCGGGGTATATGCTCGCAATATATAGAAATAGTGGTACACATGGTGGAGAAAAATGATTTGTACTAGGAGACTGAACGTGTATACTCGTATAATACTTCCGTGTGTGCCACTGGAAAAAGATGCAAGTCCCTGGTGAGTCGTGTATATCAGACGAATGTTAAGAAAATTCTCATTTCCTCATATACAGATAAAGATAACAATTTACTCGGTATCGTATAAACCCACACAAGCTCACCGATGCTCTATACCTACGTGGAATGGGGGATACACCCAGCACAAAACGATTCCACCCTCGTTGTATTCGAATTAAGGGTGAAACGACATGTGATAATTTGTACTGGAAAGAGATAAATCAACGACGATATTGGTATTTTTGTTATTACTATTTGCACGTTGGACGAGTAGACAAAAAACGGAAAAAAAAAATGAAATAAATACTACGAATCGTGCGGGTACTTTATACTCGTATTAAAAACCCAATACGACGAAAGAGTCGTCATCGATGAAAGCAATCGTCGTGCACAAAATACACGGTAAATTAGCCTTCGATAAATTGCATACCGGTAGTTTGATTGTACAGTGCGATATTTATTACGACGAGAGAGTAAGTATATCGTACATTCGAACCGACAGAAAGAGAGAAACGGACCCGGTGTACCATATCTCTCTATCTCTCGTATCGACGATGGCAATTGAAATTAATTAGATTGAGTCGCGCTCTACTCGTAATTCGCGCGTTCTCTTTAATTAAGCCCAAATGTAGAAAAATGTTTTTTAATTTTTCGCACAAACGTATATATACGTAGATGTACCAAAACGAATATTTAATTTGAAGTAGAGTCGTTTATCGATATTGCTAGGCAAAGGTACCGTACGCGAGCAAAAACAGGCGTTATATAGTTCGAACAGAGAACCAATCGAGACGAAAGAGAGAACTAAGCTATTCGCTACTTTTTTTTTTTTCACTCTGCCTCATTTGTACCGTACTAGAAAGGATGAAGTTTCGCAGCAACGTTGCGGTATAAAGTTTTCAAGTACTTTTTGACGATAAGGCTGCAACTTTTGTAATGAAATTTAAAATTTTATTCGCTTTTGTATCGTTACACGTTGTATCGAGTTTTACGCCACCGCGAAAAATTTACTAGACCGTGTATCTATTTAATAAAGATACGGAGTCATTTCGTTTTTCTACAAACCTATATTCGTTCTTCAGGCATGCATTATCTTTGACCCTGATGCCAAATCTACTTCCTTTTCGATATATCAAGATAGATATTGTCCTTTAAATAGCGCAAACATGAGCATATTTCAAGAAATTTTTACTGCCTGGCACTAATTATTTCAAGAGACTTTTAAAATATGTGCAGTTCCAATCCAAATTAGTTTGCACAGTTTTAAAAGTTCAAATAATCATATTCGTCGATGAGAATCACGAATTTTGAACTTTTTTCATCATTATTTTCATCTAAAAGTTACAAAAATTCTATTATTTTTATTCTAAAATTGAAAAAAATACGAAATTTGAAATCAAAGTCAAAATCTAACGACGATTTTGGACAAAAAAATACTAAAACCATTATTTCGATCAAAAATTACAAAAATTACAGCTTTTAGATTTCGAAGTGGAAAAGTTCAAAATTTGGGATAGAAGTCAAAATAGAGTCACCATTTTCAGCCAATATTTTCAATCATTAGACTGTTGTAATCCAAGAATTACATCAATGTTATTATTTTGATTCCAAAGTTGAAAAAAATCTGAAATTTGGCTTTTAATTTTTTTACCAATTTTAACGAATTAAAAATTTTTGACTAAGTACAAAAAATTGTGCATAAGACAAGATGAAAAAAATGAAAAGTTTTTCATTTTGCTGAAATTGCAATTTGTGACAAATATCGAGTTGAATCATGCTCAGACATTAATTTTAGGCCCTCAGGTCAGCTGGGAGGGCGTCGTGGGTTCCCAAAATTACGTCATTGAGTATTTTAAAATTAAATTGAAAAAAATGAACAAATTTGGTTCAAATTCAGGTCAATGATTTTTTAGGTAATTGAAAAAATTTCCAGACATGACCCTTAGTATGGTCCATCATCCTTGCGAGTTTGAAAAAATTCGGTTGCGAATTTCAAAATAAAGAAATTTACAAAAAAAATCGGCATTTCTGGCGATATGAGGAGTTAGGAGGGAGGTAGGGGCCAGAATACTTACCAGCGAGTTTTTAGACCACACGCACCAACTGCCACTGGAAAGTTCAAAAATCCCAGCCAAGGGACGATTCACTATTCTTACTCGTTTCAAATAAAAAGTCATTATTCTGAATAATTAAAATTGGAAAACTGAAGGGGATTCATTTTTTACAAAAATTATTTCAAAAAAATTTACGATTGTATTTTTTTCAAATTTCATTATTTTTGCTAAGAAACCACATTTTTCATGCAATTTTCAGAAAAATGACTTTTCAACATTTTCATGAAAGTTTATCGAGTTTTCCAGTAATTTGAAAAATTTTTACAATAATTTTACACCTTCTAAGTTGTTTTTTTTTCAAACCAAAAAATCATAGAGTATATTTCCCCACTTTGCAAAAAAACATTGAAATCATGTAGGTACCTATCTACCTATTTTCTAAATCCAAAAAGTCAGAATCATTAAATTTTTCATAAATACGAAATGAACAATAAATTATAGCTCCAATTTAATTATTTGATTTATCGTCTCTCATTAAATTTTTCCAATATCAAAGAACAAAAAATTGAAATTTTCAAAGTTCAAAAAATCATTCAAATATCCTTACTTTTTGAACTTATGAAAAATTTAGTAAATTCTGACTTTTAGACTTGGAAAATTTCAAAAATTCGGACATTTTGGAATGAAATTTTCCAATTCCAAAAAAGCTAGAATTTTTAAATTTTTCAAAAAAATTTTGGTTGACCTACCAACTTTCTGGTTGAAGTTGGTCCTTATAGATTCTAGAAACTCGCTGGTAAAAATTTTGACCCCCCTACCTCACTTCTACCCCTCATATTACCCTAAATATGCTTGAAATGTTTTCATTTGAATTTGATGCCAAAGTTATTATAAAATTAACCTATCTTAAAAATCCTATTAAAAGTCACAAAACTTTTGACCCAAAAATCAATTTTTGAAAATTGAATATTGGAGTTGTAAATCGGCAAGCAAACATGAAAATCAAATAATGAAAAATACTTAGTTGAAAAATCATAGATAAACATTGTTGAAATATTGTTAAAATTGTCTGAATTGAAAAAAGTACTTTTAAGAGATTATTTTCAGTCAATTTTCAGGAAAATTCGATGATTTTTCCAGCTTTTTTATGAGATTTTGAGCAACTTTTTCATAAATTAATATTTCACTATGAAATTTTCATCAATTTTTATTGAAATTCGACGCTTTTTGTCGCATTTTAGACAATTTTCATCCCATTTTCAAAAACTTTCGAGAAATCTGTAACAATTTAATCGGTGTTTTATCAATTTTTAAGCACTTTTCAACAATTCTTATGAAAATTTAACCTTTTTTTCAATTTTGGAACACTTATGGGATATTTTGGGCAATTTCAGGGTTATTTTGATCGACTTTATTTCATTTTTTTCGATTTTCACTCCATTCTAATACAATTTACGAAGAGAATTGATCAATTTTTTTTGCATTTTGAACAATTTTCATTACAATTGCAAAAAAATTTGCAATATTTCGAAAAACTTCATCAATCTAGAATGGTTTTCAATTTTTCAAAACAAAGAAAGAGATTCTTGACAAAAATTTCTCGATTTTTAAAATGAAAGGAGACAGAAAAAGTATAATTTTTAACGAAAATGGTCATTTTTTGAATTTCTCATCGAACTCCAGTCCTCCATAAAAAATCCACATTCGCTACATTCAGTCCTTCGAATAAATTTCACGCTCTTCGAGCACGAAGCGCAAACCAGGCAGTTTATCAAACAAAAACTAGTATACAAGGACAATCTTCTAAACATTTGGAAAGGTTTGCAAGTTGAATCTAAAAAGTATCGATACGAGTTTACGTATAGAACACCACATTGTGTAGATTTCATGACTACTTACATAAAAACTACACCCAACGAATAGTTGCAAGTGTTCTGCAGTAAACCAGTAAATACCTAAGACATCGGAGGGCAGATTTTACAAACCATATGACATTCAAATAACGTTATGGAACGAAGAGTTAGAAATGTGTTAATGAATTTTAATCGCTGCATAGGTGTAGCCTTATCGTAATAAATGCGCATAAATTTACTCGTATAATCGAATGCAACATATTTTCTTATTTATACCTATCGATGCCTTCGATTTGAAAAACTGCATGTATCGAAAGACGACGGTGTGAGCGAGAAAAAAAACGTTTTTAACGCCGGCTTATGTATCGAAGATTTTAGAAAATTCTGGCACCAGTTCGAATAGAAAATATACAAGTAACAACTTATAGTTTGCTCAGCAAATGATCGAAAAATAGAAGAGTTTGAGCAACGTGCCAATTTATTACTCGATTCGGTAACGAGACCGAGCTTTTGTCATTCTCATTATCAAGCTGTTTTCGTTTCGACGAGTAAATTATAATCATAAATAGGGGCGACATAAATGACAATAAACATACGTCCTCTGTTGATTTACATCAAATGCAACGTATTTGAACCGCAGGCACAGTCTATCACTCATTTCTTCGTCGAAATAACCTGCACTCTGTTCCTTCATTCGAACAGTACCTCGACAAAGGAGCAATTTTTTCGAAATTAGTTGCACTCCTATTTACGAGCTTTTTCACGCTGCAGCCCGTATAATTATTATAATGGCGTGCTGGTAATACGAGTAATTTGGCCACCTTTTTGATAGCATGGTGACGTCGACTGCTTTATCACATATGTACTCGTAGCTAAGTTTAAAAATTCAAACCACCGCTGCGCTGCACCGCACCCGTATTCCAATGTGGCGATAATTTTCAACGAGGTGCGGCGGGCGTCATTAAGGTGGCGATGGCGTTTTCTTTAAAACAGTCGATAAATTTTAACACCCCTGGGTCGTGGCATGTTAACCCGACCATCGTGTACCGCAGAGTGCATTCCAACGCGGCACCAAATTGCAAATATTATAAGGCGAAAGGTCAGTCCAAATAATTCGGTGTGCATTACATACAGCGCGTACATATATGAATGCGAAATTACTCGCGTAATGCTATAGCCGCGTGCAGCGTTTTACATTCGCGCACAAAGTATTCAAATACATTGGAGCATAGTATACCTATTGGACTTGTGCAATTTTATTTTACCATATTTAATGGGTTACAATGTCATTCGGTAATGTAATCCGGTAAGTAAATCTATTGTGATGGAAATCATTGCGAAAAAAATTACAATTTTTGCACGCGAAATTCATTTTTCGGGCATTTCCTCGACTTGGAGGATATTTGGCAAGTTTCCTAATTTTTAAATAATTTTGGTATCGTCGTAGATGGGATTTTTTCTTCGGCTTACGTCGAGGATGTTTACGATGGTCTGGTCAATTTTTCGATTTTCATCGTTCCTCGAGAAATTAACTTTTTTTTTGAGAATTGTTTCTCAAAATTTTTACGATTTTTCATGTTTTATACACTATCAACTTTAATGTTATCAAAGTTACTGCTGACGATGTTGTGACAAATTTCATATTTCATAATTTCTCCTAATATCGTATCGTGAAATACAACGTAAATTTCTTAAAATTTGTAAACCTTCGCGAGTAAACAGCTGTCGTAAATTATACTCGTATAACTTTTATTACGAATTTTTATACAATTCCGTCGCGTTAAAAATTTTACTTTGCGTTTTGAACAACACTAAAGTAAAAAAATTCTCAAGGTCAAGTTCGACCTCAAATTGTACCTAACAATGTCTCGACGAATTCCTGAGATTTTTCCAAAAATATATTAAACGAATAAAATGCTAAATCCTTTTTTCGAAAAATGTTAAATTATACGGCCACGAGCGTAATTTTGAGTCTTTCTCAAATACGAGAATGTTTTCAGTATTTTTCAAGACCTTGGGCAGAGTCTTTCCCAAGTTTGCTGTCTCCCCTCCAAAATGAAAGTGATTTTAATTCTTGAACAAATGCGGCTCAAATTCTGGAGAAAAAACTCAGTAAGCAAAATGAACGAAATAGACGAATTTTTTTCAGTTCAAGTGATAAATTGGAGAAAAAATGAACTCGTAATGATCTAACGAAATTTGAAGGAAAAATGCGAACTTTTGAGCCAAATGTAGGACTGCTTCACAGATGTCTAACACATTTGCATTATCTGCCTCTGCTCCAGGACAACAAACATGTAACTTCTACCCCTCCCCTCCACAGCCACAAATTTTTCAAGTAAAAAAAGTCAGTGAAGATCTGAAAAAAAAATCTGACAAAATTTCTAAAGATCAGCTTTAGGTAAACAGTTGTCTGCCAAAATGTCCGATTTGAACTTTCTTGAAAATTTTCAAGTCTATAATGTTGAAATTTTCCAAATCCAAAAATTCATTTGAATTCTTAAAAAATTTTCAAGTTCAAAAAAGTCTGAAAGTTAACGTGATCTCTTAAATTTTCCAAGTCTAAGAAGTCTGCATTATAAAATGTCGAAAAGTTGTCCTGATTTCTAAAATTTCTAAGTTTAAAAAGTCCAAATTGTTTGTCTGACAAAAATTCAGCATTATTTCTAAAATTTTCCAAGTCCAAAAGTCAGTGAAAATGTGAAAATCTGAAAATTTTTCTAGGTTCAAAAAAAGTCTTGCAAAATGTCTAAAAGTCATCATCAGGGAATTTCGTCTTGTTTTTCGTGGAATTACCCAAATCTCAAAAGGTGTTTTTATGACGATTTTTCTGCCTTAAGAGCTCAATTAATGAGTAAAACAAAATATTTTTGACTCTCGAATATTTTTTTTGAAAAATTACCCTTTCTGCTTCACTCTGATCCATTCATTTTACTCATTTTTGGGCATTATGGGTAATTTTGAAAAATTGAAATAGATGTAAGTTTCTTGAAGCAATATTTTTTGTGAATAAATTTCTTCTCAACCTTCTGACTAGCTATTTCAAGGTATACCAACTTCAAAAAAAAATAACTTTTAATGTAAAATATCATGAAAGTCTTGGAAATCTCGTAAAAACTTCTTAAAACTTAAGAAAAATCGTTGAGAATCGAATAAAAATCGTCAAATCATGAATAAAATCGTGCAAAATATCGTAAAAATTCGCAGAATATCATCAAAATTGTTCAAAATTTCAGAAAAATCATTAAACATCACATAAAGTCAATAAAATATCATCAGAAGTTTCCGAAACATCAAAAAAATGACTCAATACATCATGAAAATCGTTTACAAAATAATGACAGTTTGTTTAATATGAACCAACATCGTTGGAAATGAAGAAAAAATTGATAAAAATTTCCATCAAATTACCTATGTAAAATATGATAATTTTATTTTACACTTTTTTGAAACTTTCGTAAATTGGGGTAAAAATTGATCGAAATACAAGAGAATTCATCAAATTTTCATGAAAATCTACGAAAAAATTGGAATATCAACGATTTTTTTTCAAAATCAGCAAAATATTGCAAATAATTCAACGTTTTTTAGATCTTCAATCAAAATTTTGAACAATTTGGAGCAAATTTCAATAATTTCAACAAATTTTCAACCAATTTTTAGCGAAATTTTGAGCAGCCAATGGATTCAACCAACTTCAACCCCTCCTCCTTTCAAAAAAAATTATAATAGAACACGAAACTCCTATGTAATATCATAATTTTAGCACACCCTGTATATTGAATTGATACAACAACGAGTATGGTACATATACTCATGATACATACAATGTATACACTGAGCAGTCCAAGTCGTACGAGTACATATCGATGTAATTCGATATACCAGTCTTACACGTTGGTCATTATGCGCAGAAAATAATTGGTGAAAGAGTCTACCATTCTGTGGTTTTGGCTTTGGCTTTAGCCAGCAACGTAACGAGCAAGCTGCTGGTTTCCATATTTACCGGTATTGTTAAAGAGACCGGCCGTTGTGTCGTGCGAGTCATCTACATAAGCGCAAGTGTATAAGAAGCGCAGACTCCCGGGTATCATCTTATTCAAATCGCTTTCTCTCCACCGGAGAGAAATGTAACAACAATTATACTTGTAAATGATATAATATACTGGCTACTACTTGAATAGCTCGACGTTAAACCGCGTTTCCTTTTTTTTCATCATTTCATTCGTCCTCCCCTCGCGCCGATACTTAAATCAACGATCGAAAAAAAAATACTCGACGATTTCCAAATGGAAAATAGACGATCAGTTCCAAGAACGGATCATCTCATCGTTTATAGACTCTTTTTCCCACCAGACAGAAGATTTAATATCTTTGATTTGGTATAACTATACACAAGACGATCGTGTCACTGATCATACGAGTAGGAGAACTTTATGAAGTCGGACAGTCGCAATCGTTTATACGGTCGATATCGTTCATACGCCATTAATAAGTACTAATAGGTCGTAAAATTTTTATTAGGTATTATACTTTTCGAATAATTTCTCCCCTCTATGATTGTAATCAACATTTCATACACATCAAAGAATTACGTAATTTTACTCCGACTCGTTTATACCATTAAACGATAGGAAAAAAAAACAGATGACAAGGATCTTATTTTACAATAGCTACGACTTGTTAATTGATTTTTTCCCTTCAGCACCATCCAACTTTGCCCGGTTTCCAAAAAAACAAAAACTTATAAGTAACACTCTCGATATAAGAGCGAAGTATTCGGAGAGGAAAAAAGCTCGTTTGAATGGTGTCGTAAAAAGTAATACATTATTGACGCTTTTTGCTGCTTCCAGTTCTCCACAAATCGAAATCCTGACGTAAGTCTATTATGGAGATTCTCTCTCTTATACGACCATCCGATACGTATACGAAGAATGGGCATAAACAAAATCCCATTTCGCTAGCGTATACGTAATTTCGAAACACCGAAAAAAAACCTTTCTCGTGTAAAGGTGTCTTGAAAAAGACTGCGAGTTTCGGAGAAATTAAACTTCGGTGCGGAATTATTTGGGAAAAAGCGAAAAATACTCGTATAATCTAATTTTTGCGATCACCTTTGATCAGAGTTTTTATGAGATTTTGATTAAATTTTCTATCTAAGGTAATTTCATGTTACAAATAATTTTAATTATTTGAAATTTCATATGTAGGATGGTATTATGGTTTGGAAAAAATCCCTTCAAAATGAAACCAACTTACATTTTATGAAAAACACTTTGAAAACATTACAAAAATTATTAAAAATATTGAAAAATGGAATGATTAAAACCTGATTAAAATTCTTTGAAAATTATTTCAAATGAATAACCGCAATAAAAGTTTATAAATTGTTTTCTTCATAAGGTAATAAAAATTGTATACGTAATCTCAAAATGTGACAAAATCAATTAATTAATAGTTCGTACTTGACGTATGAAAATAAACTAACCTTGCGATGATCATACCAAATAATTAAGCATTCGAACGGAAAATGATCAACAAAGGTGTTGAGAAATATTCAAAAGTACGTAAGTTCAAGCAGGTATCGACTATCGTAACTATATGAACAATAATTCAAAAAGGCTCTGGTGTGGTAAGGGGGTCAATCAATACACCATCAACCTGCATTTCGATCAAATTCGTTCATTTTTTCCCTTTCTTTCAATTTTCTTTTAAA
>FIZU01036516.1:0-11960 GCA_900064475.1 Pseudococcus longispinus
GATTTTTGAGAAAACGCTTCTAACCGTTCACCAGCCTTTTTCAATGAAAAAAAACAAAAAATCGATTATCCGACTTTTTACGATATCCGATTTTCCTTCGCCCCAATTAACTCGGATAATCGAGGTTCTACTGTATATCTAAAAAATAGTAATTATCGGTATGGTATGTTACAAGGGTATTCTTTTCCTTCTTGTATATGTACACTATTTTAACATACTTACACCACTCACTTTCTAGAGTTTCTTTGAGGAATTGTACAAAAACTATTGGATGTAATTTTGAAGAGTTGAATCAGTTTTAATGCAAACTTTCAAAAAAGTAAACCAAAATCTACTCTGGAGTTGTGTATGTATTACGGAGGGAAAAAATCAAAAAAATAAGTCGCGGAAAGGATACCCGAATAGAATTTACTATCATTATAAGAACAAAAAAAAAATAAAGAGCGTTCAAAGCGAAAACTTTATAGGTTTGCCGGTTTATGAAGAATATTGTTATTCGTGAAACGTATTTCGCTGGGTTGCTTTTAAGTATCTATCAGTCTCTCGTATTCGTCACTTTGACTCAATTTCGCTGGCTTACACGACTTTTTTTCTCTTTAGTAACTCGGATTTTGTATCGTATTGTTTAAATGTCTCATTTCATGGGGGCCAAATTTTTTTTTTTCTACATCGAGAACAATTTTTTTAAATATATTTCGACAAAATTACAATCCTTTACCATCAGGGTAAGAGTTTTCACGTAAATGATAAATATCGTGAATCAATAAGTGTTTCAAGACTGTTACAAAATTTCACTATGCATAAAATTTTTACGCTTCAGTGTTAAAATTTCCATAGCTTAAGAAGTAAAACTCGTGATCAAGTCACTTCAGAACGTTTATACGATTACTTTGTAATTTTATATTTCACTTAACAAATTTGTTTACATTTTTATATATGTAATTAGCAACTTGCCATAATCCCATGCTTTTAATGAGGCTGTTATTCGATATTAAGGTGCCTTTTGGTAAATTGTTTTTTATTGTACGTCTTTTGATTAGTTATTTCGCTTTTTTATTTCCTAATTCATAGGTATGTACGTCATCATACTGCAACTTATCTAAAGTTTAAGTATGTATCATTTGTTCGATTTGTAATGAAAAATATATATATATTTCTATGTTGCCATTTTTCATGTATTTTTTTACATTAGCAATGGAAACTACTATGTACTTTGCTTTCGGAAATAAAATTCCCGACAAGTATTCACGCAACTTTTATTCGGAAAGCATACAAATACGAAGTTAAATTCTAAAAAAAAAATTAGCCCGGCGGCATTCCAATCATTCGCAGGAATTGCAGCAGCAGCAGCAGGTGGAAATACGATAAGCAGACCTCGAATCGATTCTTCGACCCTTGAAGATTTAATACCATCCTGTTTCGATCCATCGTACGATAAATAAATTTTTCTTCAAATATTAGTTACATTTTGGTCTATTCCGATTGAAGAATTGTTGAACTAAGTTCACTCCTTAAGCATGTGATAGGTTGATACCTTCGTGGAGTATACTATCATTTATACAACAACGCAAAAGAGTATTTCAAGTCATCATTAATTTAACCAGTATCTGATCGGTGAAATTAGCGGTAATGAAACGACCCACAATATTATAGAGTTGCTCCAGTATGAGCGGCGAATTTCAACACAGCTCTCTGCCCAAAAGGTAGCGATGTAGCGACACTTTCGCAGCATATTCAACCGCAACAATCGCGCGTACACTCCCAAGTTGTTTGTAAATTAAAATTGATAACTGAAAACAAAGAAATTCAAATTTCAGTTTGCATCGAAGTGTCAGGTGTTCGACTCAATATTACGATTAGCACAGAATATATAGCATAAATTAATAATCGAGGAAAATGAAGAAAATTTTAATGATTAGGTACTAAAAATACCACAACTGTCTACATCTTACAACTACATCAGAACACGATGGACGAAGAAATGAATTCACCAAAGATTACTTTTCATGGGTGAAGAAGTAATTATTATATGTTAATCAGTACTGGCGCGAAAATGAATATTCAATTCAATTTCAATCATTCGTCATTTTCATCATCATCAATTATGTAAATCAATCAATTAATCATTCTCGCAGCAAACACGATCAAACTCTTATCATCTTCGCTTATCATCAGTCTATTTGTTTTGATCGAGGCTCACACAAGAGTGTGCTGTTGACATGAGTTGACATGACACTTCGTGACCAACACCACTCCATCCCTGCATGTCTTATGACGATGATCTGATAAATATGTTATTGTTATCGATGGTATGGTACGCGGTTATTTTCTATGTGAATTATGTAAAAATCGTAAAATAGATACGCTCTGAACAGAAAGTACAGCAGACTCAAATATTTGCGAGAAACGAAAAGTTCGAAGGAAATATGACCGAAGGAAATTTATTAAATGGATGTTTATCAAACTTTGAAGAACTGAGTACCACAAATCACGATATTGAAGAAATAAAGGTAAGTAGATGTTCTTATTTACAAAAACAGTAATGCGAGTGATCATTTCAATGTATTTATTCATTCATCTGTTTTCAGAATATAGATGATTTGTTGAAATGTGGAATTTGTTACGAGTATTTCACTACCTGTGTTGTAACAGACTGCTCTCATAATTGTAAAAAAATTCATTCAAATTTTACTCGTCGATTACCTTTGAATTATTACTTATCAGTTGTTTTTCAGTTTGCTCGCTCTGCATTCGGAAGTATATTCAATACAAAACGGAATGTCCAACTTGTTTCCAGCAATTATATGATTCTCAATTGCGTGCTAATCGAATAATCGACAACTTGGTTAATATTTTTCCGAATTTGAAAGATCGTATTGTTCGTCATTTGAGAACGCTGAAAACATTGAAGCCCAATTGTATTTACGTTACTCCAACGAAAAAAAATGATGTACCACCTGTTGAAAGTGCAAACGTTCGTAAACGTCATACTAAAACACCTAAAAATATTATTGAAAACGCCGAAGAAAAGGATCCTATTACTGGTTGGAATTGGCGAATAATCTCATTTTTATTTATTTACTTTTTGTATAATTACAGCCGGAATATGTTACAGGTTCAAGTCACGTTACAAACCTGACTGTGGAAACGAATAAAGTTATAATTCCAAAAATATTTCAAAGTCCTCTGAAAAAACATTCTCCAAAAGTTGAGAACGTGGCTCAAAAACACGTTTCATGTCCGGTGTGTTCGGTTGACATTCTCGAACGCAATATCAACTTGCATTTAGATGACTGTTTGAAAAGAGACGAAAACAAAGAGAGGTGAAATTGGCTCAACTCAAACGTACAAAATATGCATGCTCTATCGAAATTTATAATGTAATTCGGTATTTACGCTATAAAAATAGAAAAGAAGACGATTATTTTTCGAAGCGCAAGCATTTGCCAAAACTTGTATATGGTTTGATGACTCTTGGTGTTCTACGCTCCAAAGTCAAAGAACACGGATTGAGTGCTCAGGGTGGTCTTGAAACATTAAAAAGTCGTCTGCAAAAGTATGTTTTATTGATTTCAATTTTTGCATAAATTGTATATTGCATGTTAGTTGATATTTTCGTGAAAATAATGAACGTTCTCGACTTCTTGCAATATTAGGTATACTGCTTTGTATAATGCAGAATGTGACAAAACTGATCCGAGACCTGTTCAAGAATTAATTCGTCAGTTGGAGAGAGAGGAAAAAGCGCTTTCAAGTCAAAAGTTACCAGTAAGTTGTAATTGTGGTATATCTCGTTGGTTTTTACCATACTTGGTTTATTCTTTTTGTTTAGAAAAGCATTTTCAACGTTTCTCGCGACGATGTGCCAAAGGAGGAACTAAATGAACAGTATTGTAAGATAGAAACGATTATTTTTCAATTTTTAATTGTATCGATAACTGTACTATTTATCATTTTTTCGTTCGTTAGTGAAAGAAAACAAAAACAGTTTTCAAAAGTTGGTCAACAGTGTAAAACAAAGAAAAGAATCGAACGTTTCTAAAAGGGATTCTCATGATGAACAAGATGCTGAAGAACATCTTTCAGTACACCATTGTGAACCGTCTACTTCTAAATCAAATTTCAATATTTCCTGTGACAGTGACTCGGATACAAAAAATTGGATTGAAATTGAAGAACACGACGTGAAAATTCAGCCATTAGTTGAAGTCAAAGTAGAAAATCTTGATGAAAAACCAATTATTGATATTGAAAAGAATGACCATACGAAAGATGACGAAGACAATGATATGGTTTCGTCCGTTTCACAAAAACATCTTAGAAAAAGTAAACGAAATCTATTCCAAATTACTTCGTATAATAGTTTAGATAGTGATGAAGATGATAAAAGTTTGGCTACATCGGAAAAAATTGTTGAATCTAGTGATGGTAAGTGCGATAAACAGTGAAATATCTTGAAATGGCCTTGTGTGTACATATTTTATATCACCCATTTCAATTTATTATTACAGAGATTTACTCAAACGATTCTGAAGACCGCTCAAGTTCTCCGGTGTTAATAAAAGAAAACATCAGGAAACGAGGTAAAACAGAAATTCCTGGAAAAGTTCTTAGAAAGCGAAAAAAATGAGATACCTACAATTTGAAGAATTTTTTATAACCGTTTTTTTTTTCATTATTCTACTTAATTACGAATGTTTTTTTTTTATTGCTTCTTTTTTAATTTACTTACCTACTCGTGATAATACTTACGATTAAAGTTAGTTTGTAATGGGTCGAAACATGATTTTTCATCAATTCAGACTCGTCGTTACGGCAATGTTCTTAGTCGACAATTTTAATGATTAATTGGTGATATATGGATGTAAAAAAAACAGTAGGGGCAAAAACGAAAATGGAAGAATAAATTTTTCAATTAAAAAATCGAAATCCAAATCGTAACTCGGGAACAAGAACGGAAACTGATTAGAAAGGTGGTCACCGTCAACAAGTGGTGTCTTCTGTTGTCTTGCAGGTTGCAGACTTGCAGTTTTTTGGGGATTTTGGGGTTTTTTACTCCGCAACACTACTATAATTTCGGTCGAACACAAACGAAACAAATTGTGGATTGTAATCATGTAATGCCATTTTAAGTTTAATTTATTTCAAATCAAATGATAGTTCACTGTTAGAGCTTACTTCCATACCACTCATCGAAATATTGTCGATTTCTTATATTTTTCACGTACCTAGTTATAAATTTTTCAGATAATTCAATCTTCTGCAGGACTTTCGCCGATGATGGTGAATGTTCCTGGACACCAGATTAATGCGGCAAGTGGTTCGCTACAAGGATACTCGGTTAATCTGTCTATCCTTTGTACAAGCGACTAATGTATTAATTTTCATGCGGTACATGTTTTTACAAATGTGTTTTAATGATTTCTGTGATATGTTTATGCGATAATTGAAATCGTTTACAGCCTTCGTCTTCATTTCAATTAGTAAATTCAACGTTGATTGAATTATTAATTTTGTGCGCGTTATTTATTCATTTATTTTTGCGGCCTAATTCAAGCCAAATTTTCTTACCTTATTCTTGGACTTTGGCTATTCTGAACACCTATCAATTACCTATTACACCTTATTTTTCAACATACATACAAATAGCTAGTTACATAGTGCAACTGCAAGTGTGACTTTTTCTTTTTTGTCCGGCATGATTGAGCGATAATCTTACTTCTGAAACGCGTCCACACAACTGACATTATGGTTTTGTTTTGTTTCTATTGTCGGAAAGATAATTCGTATAGATACCTGTGTATAAGAAATAACTTTTTTTTTCTTATATTGAACGTACCTACACGAACTTGTAATTTTCAACAGTTTGTGTGTTTGATACATGGCATTGAATTTCGTAACTGGTTCTCATGTGTCATCGTGTCCTATTTGATAAATTATTATACATATTTTGTGTCATTTTTTGATAAAGTTCATAAATCCAAATTTTAAAAAAAACATAATTTACTTGGCACATAATTGCATTCCTTAAATTGAAAAATCGATAACATTAATGACTATTTATAGAAAATTGTTTAGCCTACCACACCAGCAAAATCTCTTAGCTTGAAATTTCTAATGGATGGATTTCTAAGTCTTGGTAAAGTAGAAGGAGATGGTGGTCTTAGTCCGGCGGCGTGATAAAAATTAACTGCTCGGCCTTGAGTCACTAAGAAGGATGGTAACCTGCCCCCAATATTTGTAGTATCGCTGTTTTTCAGAGTTAAATAAGCGTTACATTGTACAGAACATATGTCATCCTTCAAGACTGCGTCTCGGCCGACTTCTTGGATAAGTTTATTGCAGTCTGTTACTCGAATTGTCGCACATTTTGCCTGAATCAGTACAGAAAGAAAAAATTATGATGATTTACCTTTTTTTCTCTCTCTTTCTCGAGAAACACAAAATTAACGTGTTCATCACATACCCCTTGAGGAGTACAAATGCAACTAGTGCAAGGCGTCGGTAAATATGATTCTCCAACCGTGAGAATTCTATTACCAAATTGGCAATTCTGTCCCGTGTCTTTCCACGCTTTGAGATTTATTGATGGTAAAGTATGACAAGGAAACCTAGGATTTCTGCAATATGTTTGTGCATTTTTACTCGATGGTAAAATAAAATTATTTAAATGATATTCGAGGGTCAAGGACCCTTGTCGGGAAAAGGCTATTGTACGTACTCTTCGCTTGCAAGGTCTAACGATAGTCTTTGTATTGGCGCCTGAATGTCTAAATTATCACATAATATTTTTGACAAGGAAGCTTTGCGAATTTCTCCCATTTGCTCTTGCGTGAATCGTAGTATCGAATTTGGAGTCTCGTACCTATAGAATGACAGCGAAACAGTGTAATAAGCACCTACGTATTCGCATGACACTTGTTTCTTTGTTGGGTAGTCGCATAAATAAAATCAGCGTTGCAAGAGTGTTAATCGGTAAACTCCCAATGAGTGCTCGTCTTCGATCGTTATTCCCATTTCCTTCAATTACAATCTCCATACTCCGTAACGTTACGTGTACTTATTTATTTTTTTTAAATCTCTCCACTCTTGCAATACTGTGTGGCTGGGTAAGTGGGTACTGAGTAAAATGGCAAATATATTATGTATATATCAAGTAGGTATACCAGAATCGATCGCAGTTACGTAATTGCCTAAATTGTATTCCTATTATACAACCAAATGTTGGACCAACGAGTCCTCCAGGCTGAGGACGTTCGCTAACTCCGGCAGGAAATAGATCAACATCGTTAACAGTAGGGTAAATGCGTTTTAAACGAGTTATCACATCGGACGGCAATTCTTTGGAAAAATCTTCCCACGTTGTGGCTCGTTTCAAATTACACATTGCTCTGTATTCGTTGTATGATGGTATTCCATGATCTCTAGCTACCCACATCAATAAGTTCATAAAATCGATTAGTCGAACACGATATAACCATGCTTATATTTTTTATGGAGCCAACTTGGAACGTATTTAGTATTTACTAGACACGAAATACAGGATAAAGGTACCTAGCGCTGGGTGTATGTTTTGGTCAAAGAATAATCACTCCGAATTCAAATGATCAACTTACCTCTTTGAACGTTTAATGCTGGCAAATCCATTCCAGAGTGAGGAATTTTTTTGTCTTCGAATAAATGATTCGTAATCTCTTTCGTTATGAACTGATCTAAAGTTTCAATTGGTGTGGAAACTAGTCCGCGAACAATTTCATCAACAATTTGTCTCTGAAAAAAGAAAAATATCAAGTACTTACTTACAACGAAAAATTATCGATGTAAATTTTGAAATGTGATGTAGGTAGGTACTAGGTACTAAGTACTTGAAATTTAGGATTTTGTGATAACTGATAACCATTGTTTCGAGATGTTACTTCTTTATTTTTTAAACAAAAAAAAAGAAAATTATACCTATTTAATTCATAAATGATGCATAAATGAATCAAGTCTGTAATGAAGAAAATAACAAGTAGGTACCACAAAAAATTTAAAAAAATAAAAAATGTTACCGTTCAATCCTACCGACACCCACACTCCTACAGGCTACAAAATGAAATTAAACAATAAACTCGAGTTTCAAAAAAAACCTTGGCCAATTTTGTAATGTTAGTTTCCGTTTCGTTTTCGTTTTGTTTTGATCCAATTTTAACAGGTTGTCGGTACTTTTTCGTCTTTCAAATTCATTCATTTTTATAAAATTATTAATTTTTGGTCGATGTATTTTGTACTGTCGTTCTCAGATTTACGTGTAACGAACCCGAAAAACGTGTGAATTGTATCATGTCGCGAGTCAGTAAGAGAATGATCAGTACTTTTGTGTTTATGGATCTAGAATCCACTGGGCTGCCAATGTACGGAAATCGTGTCCGCACAACAGAGGTGAGCTTAATTTCCGTTAGCCGAAAAAATATTCTCAACTGCCTTTCCCAAGATTGTATTCCTAGAATCGTGAACAAAATTTCGTTTGTGGTAAACCCTCGTACTATAATACCGGACGAAATTGTGGAAATGACCGGTGAGTAACTTTCGCCATAATTGTAGTAGTTTCATACTTTCGTAGTACTCATTTTTCTACCTACGTATGTATAGAATATAGGTTAATGTTCGTCGAGTAATCAAATTGCCATTTCGATTGTAGATCTTAGTAACGAAAACTTGGAAGAAGAATCGCCATTCGATCAGAATAAAGCAAATTCAATTAAACTATTTCTGCTATCTTCTGTGCCGCCGATTTGCTTGATTGCTCATAACGGATTCAAGTTTGATTTTCCTCTATTAAAAAAAGAACTAGATGCATTTCACGAAGTACGTTCTTATCTTAACTTTACTTGTCCGTTCAGAGTTTTGCTCGAGTCAGTATTCATCTCGTAAAATATAATGATCTAATAATTTTTGTAGGCGATTCCTCCTGGTCTTCTGTGCGCCGATAGTCTCCCAGGATTCAAACGTATTCATGGCGAGCAGAAGGATACGAAATTGAGTCCGATAATTGACCAAACAGACGTAATGTTGTTTGAAGAAGTATCTCGAATTGAAGAGAGCATCTTCAAACAAGAACATAACGAAACGACTCCGATAGCTCAATTAATTACTGAGTCGAGTTCGAACGGAGCGGAGGAAGGTATTCCTAATATTGCTAACGTGAAAAGAAAATTATTTGCGGATAACGACCGAGGTGAGCAAAAGTTGAAATTAAGAGTAAATTATTCCCTCAGTCACGTCTACCTTTCGCTGTTTAATCAACCCATAACCAAAGCCCATCGAGCCGAAAATGATACGATAGCGTTGCTACAGTGTTGCGTTAAAATTGGGCTACCTTTACTCGAGTATTTTGACGCTGAGGCTAAAAAATTTGAAGATATTGTAGCAATGCGCTGATGCGGTAACAGCTACGATTTTCATTTCTTTAATGAAATTAATGCGTCGAAGAAGCAAATACGCGGATACATTTTTGATGTGTGAATTGTTTCGGTATTCGTATATCTAGTCTATGTGTTTGCCGGATGCAAAAAATTTAATTTTTTTATTTCGTTTTGTATGTGCGTGGCGTGAGTGTAAAAGTTTATTCTGTGTTGAAACGAAGACTCGTTTTTGTAGTATGCATTTGGATATCATCCTTTTTTCCAGAATTTTTTATGTATGTGTCTCTGTCCGCACCGGGTTATCTACTTACATGCTAAATAGTATGAAATTCAGCCTTCAGTTCGCACAATATGTGTCGTATCGTCGCCTTGGGTCGTGTTTTTGTATACGCGGGTGATTTTTTCTAAAAGCCCTTTCCCCCCTTTTCTAATATGTATAGGTATGCGTTTGTTTTGAAAATGTCAAATAAAAATAGTTGATACGGTTAGTGTCTAACGTATTTGTGTCAGGGATGTTGACCGAAGCGGAAAAAAAATATTGGTTATAGTTTTGAGGTTACGGTAATTTTTTTTGTATTCTCTTCTTCCTGCACAATACCTTGCTGAAATTGAAAAATACTGAAAATAATGAAAAATTAAGCCCAAAGAATTGAGAGTCGAAATTCAAAATTTCAAAAACCGGAAAAAATCGCGTATTGCCGAATTCATTCGTATTTCGTATCCATATTTACGTGAGAAAATATCCATCAAATCGAAAAAAAAGTGACCGTAAGCGACGGTAAAATGTTGCGGTTACGGTTACAATTTTTGACGAATTTTTACCGATCAATTTCGATTACAGTAAAAGGTTACGGTAACGGTCAACATCCCCGATTTGTGTTATGCCGGAGTAAATGATTTTACCAACTTACCTGATAAATCACGTCTGGATTGAAAAACGTGTCCCTCAAAAGAATGGACGGCTCAACGGGTTGATACAGAGACGACATTCGAGGAATATGCGGCCTGAGTAAACTATGGCCTATTCTAAATGCAGCGGATACGAATTCGGTCAACGCACTAGGATTACATTCGTCCGAATATCCTATTCGCGGGCATATGAAAGTAACAAGGTTTAGTTTTTCAATTCGTTACAGTTGGATCACAAATCCAAAACGAATACGAGCTACGTACCTTTGAAATATTGCGGATGAGGTTCCAAATTCAAACCGTACAGATGCATGGCGTTATGTCCTAATAAACGGGGTAGAAATTCGTTGTAAATGATGTGTTGGTACTCGGCGATTACAATTCGTCTAGATTGTTGATATAAACGTTCGTCATCCCAGTGCTGATTTAAAATTCGTAAGTCATCCGCCAAACGGTTATGTTCCCTCATAAATATGGTATGAATGGCGGTGAGACCCGGTTGTTCGCTAGCCCGTCCATCACCTAGAACAGCGAAATCCGTGCATATACGCGTACCTCAAGTACAGGCTTGATGGACGAATAGTAATCCTTTACCCGCTATGAAGCAATATCCCGAAGGTGCTTTGCATTCGGGATGCGAAGGAGATTGCGGTAAAAGATCTTTATCGCCAAACAATGAAATTGTGGTGTTCAGACGGCCTTGGAAAGATCTAAGCTGACGAGCCTGGCAGACGTGTTCGCCGTACACATGCGACGCGTCCAAAAATGCGGAATTTTGATTGATTTGTTCTCTGGATCCTGCGAAATTTTCATGCAGCGAGATAACAAAGGCGTCCGCGGGTATAGGTGGTTAGTAGTTTACTACAGAGATGGGGAGAATCCGCAAAAAAAAATTCTGAATCCAAGAATCCGAATCCGGCTCGAACCGGATTCAAAATCCGAGAATCCGAATCCTCAGTCTAACAAATTTTTTGCATTCAGAATCAAATCCGAATCCAATGTCGCTGGATTCTGAATCCTTTAGAGAATCCGGATCCGGATTCTTGTTGTACTTGGATTCTCCTTATTGTGTGGATTTCTCCCCCCAAAGAATCCATGATTCGGACTCTTTCAGGATTCAAAATCTCATTAAAATTGATATGCATTGTTGTATTTTCTAAAAAAAACATCGAAATTTATGTCTGTAATGAAGTTAAGAAATGAAAATACATGTAAAACGTTGCTTATAAGCAGATACCAAATCAAAATCCCCATTTCTTCACTTCACAGAAAAATCAAAGCCAATTGATGGATTCGGATTCTTTAAAAAGAATGGATCATGGAATCCGAGAACGGATTCTATAAATAATAGAATCAAAGCCCGGATTTTTCGAAAATTGAATCAAGAATCCGAACCCGGGACCTGTTTCGAATCCGAATCCGCCGCGGCAGAATCAAAATCCGGATTCTAGAATCCGACTGCGGATTCTCCCCATCACTGGTGTTCGGTTTTAATCAAAGGGTTTCGGTATTTAGGCTTGGGTTCAAGCAGGTGTTATTTATTTTGGGAACCCCTGCCCTTTTTGAATAAGTCTATTCTTCCGCACGAGTGATTTTGATAAGCGGAGCGCTCGGACCGGTTTTATTGCCCTTTTATAACACCCTTTC
>FIZU01036535.1:0-19539 GCA_900064475.1 Pseudococcus longispinus
ATCTCTGAAATCTGTCATGTTCAGAAAGACAGTGAAAATCTGAAAAATTTTCCTAGTCCAAAGAAGTCTAAAAGTCAGGGTGATCTCAGGATTTTCCAATCTCAAGAATTATGCCTGACAAAATGTCTGAAATTTGGAGTGAATTCTACAATTTTTCAAGCCTAAAAAACAATAAATAAATAATTAAAAGTCTTAGAATTTTTCTAAATCCAAAAAAGTCTGACATGTCTAAAAAAATTAGAATGAATTCTAAATTTTAATAGTTCAAAAAGTCTGAAGTGTTTGTCTGACAACTCTGAAATTTTCCAACGCCCAAAAAAACAGAAATCTTACATTTTTTCCAAGTCCAAAAAAGTCTGACAAAATGTCATAAAATTAATTTCTGAAACTTTTCTAGTCCGAAAAATCGACCTGACAGAATTTCGGAAAAGTACCCTAATTTCTAACAAAATTTTCAAATTCCAAAAAGTCTAAAATGATTGTCTAACAAAATGTCTAAAAATCAGCATCATTTCCAAAATTTTCCAAGTCCGGCAAAAAGTCGATGAAAATCTGAACATTTTTTTCCAAGTCCAAAAAAGTCTGATATAATGTCTAAAAGTCAGGGGTCAAAAGCATGTAGCTCGAAATTTGTCGGTCGGTCGTTTTTCGCGGTTTTACTCATCGCAAAAGCATATTCTATGCTAAAATTTACATTACATTTTAGGCAATTTTATTCATAGCTGAATACGAAAAATCTTAAATATCGCTGTTTTTATCTAGACCTTCAAGCACAATAAATGAAAGCTTACCTGAAAATTACTACCAAGCTGAAAAGTTGGGATTCGACGGGTACAATTGTTTCGAACAGTATCCAAAGTGCGATTCTAATATTCTGGATTTCATCAGCTTATTGGAGTAATGCTGCGAGACAGGTATTTATTTATATTCGTTACTATGGTTTCTTCGTTATCAATTTTCACCCTGTGAAATTTGTTGAGATGAGCCAATTACGTCGATCATCTGCATGAATGAATTTGAACTTGTAATTGAATCATACAAATAGGTACGCAGATGATAATATCAAAGATTCGTAGATACGTATCAGTACTTAGCTATATACCAAATACGTAATAGTATGAAGTACTTATTACTGCATTCTGCAGTACTGGGTCATTCAAAGCAAAGGAATCATACCTGCCTCTGCCTATGCGACGATATCGATAAATTAACCATTCGTTATCGTTAATTCGTAATGTGCAGATAAGATAATGAATCTACTAGGTCAATATGTAAATTGACCGTTTCAAGTTCATTAATAATTTTTTAACGCAAATCCAGTCTTAAGTACTTGGAGCTACCTAAGTACCTAATTCCAACGTTATTTTTCATGCATTATTAAAATATAGATAGGTATTAAACCATTAAAAGAAAACATTACGCGAATTATAAATTAGTTCATCGAATGACCGAATTAATCATTTAGTCGGTATACCGTCGAATATTTAACATTACAAACTACAAAATTACTAATTCCCTGTCATAAATGAAACGGCAATCAATTAATTACACCTTTTAGCCGTCTTCAACCGTAATAAATATTTAAAAAAGCTAAAACAAACCAAAAAGAGCAATCAAATCAGCCAACCGATGACGTAATTTGGCGTACCCAATAAAAACCCGACGATTCGAGCGCATGCGCATACCGCTCCGCCAAAATTACATCTGTGGTTGGCTTCGCGAACGAAACGCTCGCATGACCTTGGATAATTTTTTCAACGCGATGTCTACGTGATCGGACGAATCGACGCCATGACACATACGATTTCCGTAAATATTCATCTGTGACGTTTCGTTCGTCGTACAATCTTCGCGTATTTTTGTATAATTTTGAAAAAAATTGCATTTTTGTGCGATTTTTCGCCAATATTAATTTCTCGCGTTACATATTCTCACGAAACGTGAACCACTTTAACGCATTATCTTATTCGTATTCGTACATCGACGGCGATATGATGTAATTCGTGTAATAATGTGTAAACAACAAGCAACGGGTAGATTACCGATGGTTTGTTATTTACTATGAAACTGTATCGATTTACTACGAGGTATGTAAATATTCGAGTTATTTATCATCGGTGATTAGTGATCAAGTGATATTATTTCGAGTCCGATTCAACGATTCGAACGATGTCTCGCGTATAGCGAACTATACGCGTTTGGTGTTTGATGCGAAAATGAACTCTATTCTACGTTTGCTACCTTCGTACAAAGTAAGTCGTAGTCGTAGATTAATCGCGAATTGCGCGTTATATCGATATCCGTCGTTATCATACCGATCATGTTACAGATACTATAATCGTCAAGCATGAAGAGCTTGGTCAGCTCCAGTGACGAAAATGCCAGTGACCAAGAATCGAACATGGATAAATACGCCATATACTCGAAAGATAACAAAGTATACGAGCTGAAGAACAGCGGTTATATGAAGAAGAAAATCATATCGGCGATAAAGAAAAGTCTGAAAACTAACAACAACAAGCATTCGTTAACTTTGAACGATGTCTCGGTATCGGAAGAGAAAGAAATCGGCAACGGATGCAGGCAATCGTTAAACATACGTATTGCCTTGGACGATAAACTATATTACTCGACCGGAGACGCCGGCGTTGGCCCTATAAACATAGAAACGTTCAAGCTGAACGATTCCACCCCAGCGACCAAATGTTGTTCGCATTGCTCCGGTAAAGAACATAAAACCGAAGACGATTGGCCGGCGTATTTTACCTGCGTGAAATGCGCCCGAAAAGAGAAACGAAAGTGGTACCATGAGAATTGCAAAGAAAAATGTTGTACTGCGACATCAATATATTGTGATAATTGCCTTAGGTTTAAGTTAACCTCGATCGATCATAATTTCGAGGTGTTAGATAACAAGTTCGCTAAATATATGTACGTTGTAACGTGTCCCAACGGCGGAGGCATCTCTCTGCACATGGATTACGAAAAAATCATGCATTTCACCGAAGAAGAACAGAACGTTATCGCGAAAGAGTTTCTAAAGGTGAGGTATTCGTATCTCGGCCCGAGATTTTCATTGGGATACTAACGATTAAACTTTTCTTTTTGTAGGAAGCATTCAAAGAAGATAAGAAAGGTTTTGCTCAATTCACCATTGCCATCGTTCATAACGGAGCGTCGTATATGCCGGATTTATTAAAATTGTTAGCCGAGCTGCATCCCACGTTACCAGTTAAAACTACTAAATTGAAATGTAACACCGAAACCGAAGTTATGGATTTAGGAACGTATTATACCAAAGTACGTATGCCTTGAACCAATAGGCTTTTGATTTTGGCATCGCAGAAGGCCTAATAAACGTTTTATGTTTCAGGTTAAAGAAACCTACAGCAATGGTACGTTCGCCTTTAATCCACTGAACGAGATACAAGCTGCTTCGGTGAAAAATGACGAATGTGGTGCTTACTTACCCGAATTATTATCTTTGTTGGAAAAAAGTGCTTTTTTAACGCAAGTGAGTGCATAATTGTATAAAATATCCTTCGTAGAGATACGAATTAGTGAGCTAATTCGCCTCGTTTGTTTAGGTTTTACCTTGGAGCGATATGACGACGAAGCGGTTCAAGTCACCTCACGAATCCGACGATGGGCCTATTTTCTGGTGTCGTCCTGGTGAACAAATTGTCTCCTTGGATCGAAATAGTAAACGAAATCGATGGTGGGTGAAGTGATACAACTTTGCAACAAAATTGTAGTCGAAAAAAGGATTATTTTTCATCTTCGTTTCGGATATTGGACTAGAATGATGATGAAAATCGCAGAAAATTTTCGAATTTGGATAATTTAAATACCTAAAAAAAAGTTGGCGCCGAAAAACGTCAGTGATTTGGAGAAAATATTTTTTAATTTAACTAGGTTTGAAATTTACGAAATTTTTCTCGAATTTTAATTTGTATTTGGGTTTAAAATCAGCAAATCAGAGACCAATTTCCGAACGAGGATGGAAATTTAGTCGCATTATTTTCATCGTATAATTCCTTCGGTTAATTTTTTCATTTTTTTTTCAGGAATGCCGACGAAATCGAAACTTTTCTCAAAGAAAGACAACAAAATTTGAAATATTTCTGCGAAAAAAGATACATCGTAGAAGAGTTGAAGAAATACCGCCGCAGTTACTCGAACAGAGAGTTTTTATTCGAAGATCGCACCAGGCCTCACGCCGATCAAGTGTGGGGCAACCATTTCGAATGTACTGCCGCTGTTGGTTAGCATCTCGCCTGTGTTATTAATGAATGAGGGAATGGCTCGTGGTTTCTTATCCTCCCCCGTTTTTTTTACCCGCTATAAATTTCTCAAAAATTCATTTCCTTGTGCTAGATAATTAACTATTTAAAGCAAGCTCTCTTAATTTTTTTCAAATTCCCTGCGATAGAACGGCTAGAAGCGAGTTTATGATTTGACTAGGCCGCTGTTGTTTCATATAAACTGACTTTTCTTTGATTATAAAATTATTATAAAATTTGAAGGGTAAAAGAAACTAAATCTGATTAAAAATGTGGAAAACTTTCAAAATTATATAATAATTGTGTTTTAGAGTGAAACAATTCACTTTGCCTAGCAATCCTAGTGATTTTTCAAAATTCACCTTCTGAAAAATATTACTTTTGAATATTCAAAATTTTCATGTTTCATAAAATTGTAATTTAAAAGTAAAGATGATCATTTCATGGTAAAAATTGTTACTTTTGGTCAAATCCGTTATTTTTTGTAAAAAATACCAGTTTTGGTCAAAACTATCATTTTTGGTTAAAATTATCATTTTCAATGTTTATTTTCTCGTCCAAACTGTGATTTTTTGTCAAAATTGTGATTTCAAAGTAGAAATTGTGATTTCAAGGTAGAAAGAGTCATTTTTGGTCAAAATCCTGGCTTTTCATAAATTCTTTTTTCTTTGTCCAAATTGTGAATTTTTGGTCAAAATTTTCATTTCAAGGTAAAAACTGTCATTCTTGGTCAAACTTGTAATTTTTGGTCAAACTCATTATTTTTAGTCTAAATCGTCATTTTTTAAAAATATTGTCAGTTTTTGGTCCAAACTGTCATTTTTGGTCAAACTCTCCGTTTTTCATCAATTCTTTTTTCTTGGTTCAAATTGTGAATTTTTGGTCAAAATTATCATTTGAAGGTAAAAACTGCAGATTTTAGTCAGAATTGTCATTTTTGGGTAAACTCATTATTTTTGGTCAAAGTCGTAATTTTTTAAAAATATTGTCATTTTTGGGTCAAACTTGTCATTTTTAGTCAAAATCGCCGTTTTTCATCAATTCTTTTTTCTTAGTCCAAATTGTGTTTTTTGGTAAAACTCAATTTAAAAACTCATTTTTGGTCTAAATCTCTGTTTTTTATTAATTCTTTTTTCTTTGTCTAAATTGTGAATTTTTGGTCAAACTTACGTCATTTTTGGTCACAATTGTAATTCTTCGTCAAACTTGTCATTTTTGGTAAAACTCATTATTTTTGGTCAAAATCATATATTTTTTTTAATATTGTAGTTTTTTGGTACAAACTGTCATTTTTTGTCAAAATTGTAATTTTTTGGGTCGAAACTGTCATTTCAAAGTAGAAATAGTAATTTTTTGGTTAAAATCGTTGTTTGTGGTCAATTGCCATTTTTTTGGTCTAATTTGTGAATATTTTAATCAAAATTGTCACTTCAAGCTGAAAATCATATTTTTGGTCATTTTAGGTTTTTTTAAAAATGTCATTCGGAGAAATATTATTACAGTTGTAAATTCAAAATTCTTATATAAGTTTCGTAAAGTCAAACAAAATGTCTAAAAGTCACGTAAAATGTCAGCGTTATGGACGGACGGACACGTCATGGATTTTATATATATAGATTCGTAATCTAGGACGTATTTAAGGTTCCATTTTTCAAGTCCCACATATTATCCTAGGGTCCATCTCCCTCCCCAATTTTCAAAAACCTCTCTATTTCTGTAACTAAGGTCTCAGTTGAAAAAATTTTTAAACAAAAGTTGTAGATTGAGATCTCGGAAATAATTTTGGTTATCACAAAAATTTCGATTGCACCCCTCCTACTCCTTCAGTTCTGCTTGATACATAATTTTCGTAAGTATTATTCAAAATTGAAGGGGTGGGAGGGGTGCAATCAAAAATTTTTTAATAATTAAAATTATTCCCAGGATCTTGATCTACAACTTTTGTTTGCCATTTTTTTAAATTGGGGCCTTAGATAAAGTGATAGGGAGTTTTTTGGAAAGAGGGGATGGACCCTCGAAAAAAATGACCTTAAACATGGATTTTAATTTTTTTTTCACGATTAAATGATGAATTTCACTTCAAAACGAAAAATGCCTGCGTCTAAATCACAAACATATGATAAAAATGGGGGTAAAAAATAATAGCGGAAAGGGATAAAAAAACTGCGGACTCGATTTTTCGTAAATAATTTTTTTGGGGGCAATGTAATGTTGTTAAAAATTTAGTTTCTATGGAGAATTGTTAAGAAAGTTATGCTGATTCCTACGAACTATTCAGTTTTTTTTTCTAGCTACATTAGGTTGGGAATTATGTCGAAAAGTAAGCTTAAGAGGGTAAAATAACCGGGCCGTTACCCCTAACTTGACTTAAGTTCACATGATGCAATGAAAATTTTGTAATTTCATCCATCAGATCTTTCCTGACCATAAAAAGAATCAAGCCTAGAATAATTCAACAAAAAATATACTTTCTCAGTTCCTTAGAAAACTCGAAGATTACAGAATTCGTAACCAAGCTGAAAATAAGGAACAACCTACCGATACAAATACGGACATAGAAATTCAGTAAATCATCAGTCAAGAGTAAAAAGCAAGTCTAGCCAATGGCATTGATTACCAGAACACGACACGGTATCAATTAAAAAATTCATTCGGAAAGGTCACGACCTTAAAATAGTAGATATTACTTGAGGTCTATCTACTACTGACCTTATACACTTCACCGATACTATCATCGATTCGTAAGTACGACGGAACGGAATGAAGAGACACGTATGTAAAATTGAAAAAAAAACTTCACCGATTTTTTTATTACTTCAAACGTTAAAACACGCACACAAGCAACATAATTACAAGTAATGTACAGTACAGTCAACGTAGAATATATACATCGAATACAATAATAATGAAATAAGGATAAATATTAACGAAAGTTTCCGCCAAATTTTACATTATCTGGTAAAAGTTACAATACGAAAGGCCCCTTTTTTTTCCAATAAATAATTAAATTAAAACTGATATGTACAAAAATAATTTTAATTATTGACAAAAAAATTTTCATGTTGTAGAAAAAAACAAAAGTAAAACGAACAAAACCGCTCGAAAAAATAAAATCGTTGATCTGGAGGAATGTATACATAGGGCGAATTTTTTAAGCACGGAAAACTCGTCGTTACGATACGATTAATTATAAGGGTGATCTCGGAAAGGTGACGGTGGTAACGATGATATCACTCGAAAAATACATTATTAATTTTTCACGAGGGTGAAGTAGAAATTAAGTAGCAGAGATTCGCTAGGAATAGAAATTTTCGTTTTGGTAAACAGTTATCTGCATAGGGGAAAGTAAAAAAACCCACCAATTAAGACTAGAAAACATGCAGCTATACGTATATTAATAGAATCTTTTGCGAGATTTTTCTTTATGTTTTTGATAAACCATGACACCGACTATGACACAAGCTACTACCGCTATCGAACCGAAGATCAGATACAGGAAGATTTTGAAACCACTGGTGGTTGATTTGGGATCATCGATGTGCTCTGCGAAGTGAAAAAAAAAATTAATGCTGAAATTTTTGATACGAAGCAAAATAAGGTGGATTAGTTTACCTCTAGGAGGCTCGAACGAAATGGCCGAAGGGATAATTTGAGATCGATCTTCTTTATCACGCTGTAAAACAATCAGGATTATATTTCCTTGTTTGGGTCAATTCCAATGATTTCAGGGTGCTACTTACTTCATCCGAGAACAATTCGTACATTCGGACACCAACGACATCGTGATTATCTGATAAATCACCGGTCGCTGCAGACATACCGAAATAATAACCAGTCGGTAGTCGGACTCCGGCTACTGAGAAGCATTCCTTCCACGAATTTTTCTTCTCAAAGTCGGTGAAAACTGTAAGTCAAGGTTTAGCATTGAAACGTCGCAGTAATCAACGAACCACTCGAATCGAATAAATACGTACCTGTTAAAGTATCGTACTCGTATCTGATGGCGATATGGGTATCGTGATCGACGTTTCTCATTTTAGCCTCACATCCGGCGACTTGAGTGTGTGTACCGTCACGATCATGGTCGTAATGAAGCGAACCATTGTTTATCATCGCCGATATATAAGGATGTTGATGCTATCGATATAAATTTCGTCAGTATGGTAAATAATTGGAAAACTGACGTTGATTGACAAACTTACATTATGTTCTCCATTGTGATTACTATAAGTATCGATTAAAATGACTAATCCGCTAAAGAAATCGTTGCTACCGAATATGGGGCCTGGTTGCATTCTATCTCTAGCGTACCAAATCGCCATTCCATCGCCGAATAGCTCTTTACCCTGACCGTGGATCTTGAATTGAACTTGCAGTTCCCAATTTCTCGTATGACACGGCTGAAAACAGACCAACGTAACCAGAATTTAATCGAGGCCTTGGCTTTCATTCAAGGGGAAATCCCAAACGTCATACATACCATCGAATTCCATATCGCTCCGAATCTACTTTGCTCGTCGGCTGTTAATCTGACGTAATTATTGGTGACCATTGTACCGCCTAGGAAATCCCAATAAGGGATTGTCATGCCAGTGCCTGAATCAAACAATCGTTTATTGTTATCGAACCCAAAACCGAATTCTGTTTATCATCAATGTTAACTCACTTTGATAGGGTTTTATCAGCGAATGTTCGCGTTTGAAGTAATCTTTGGTGTTCCATTCGCCTTCAACGGACGGGCCATGGTTCAGGAGGAGAATAAATACAACGGGAAATAGTAATCTAAACTCCATGGTGATTTTTCTAGAAACCGCACAAAATTCACTGTTTGATGCTTCGCCAAGGCTATAAACTCATCGAATAAATATTCATAATACGATCCACTCGATTTACACCACGTTGGTGAAAATGTAAAAACAAAATGATAAAAAAACGATTAGTAATTTCAATTTTCTTATAATTTTAATTTATTACTTCATTCAAAAATAATAAAATTGATACCGTTCAAGAGCAAAGAGCGGAAGAGCGGATGACGCATAACGATAGGACGCGCGTGGACTGGCACGAGCGGTAATCCGCAGTGTTGAATCGACTTTGGATACAGATTGCAGCTTGTACATTTTGCATGAGTTTGGTTTGATTTTTATTATTTTTTTCATGTTTGAGGCGTATAAATGATTTTATGAAATTTACTTTATGTATTTAAAGATGTTATATTTTTAATTGCATAAATTATTTGATTTCATTGAGAGGAAATCAAACAAAAATTCAATTTAAAATGTCTACCAATAATTTGCCGGAGTAGGGACGAGTACGACAAAAGATCAACTTTTTGATTTTTTTTTTAAATTAACGAAAAATAATATGAAAAGAAAGTTGAGCTTGAATTCTGAACTTTTCAGCATTCAATTTAATCGGTTTAGGTTTTGCAGTCCCTGTTGGTGAATCTGTACTTCTATACACAGGGACGGGAATCACATAGGATCAGTTTCTCAATTTGCAACAATGTGTTTTCCTTCCATAAACATGTATTTTATGGCCAAACTAAAGGCTCTACGAAAAAAATGCTAAGAACCAAAGTTGTAGAGCATAAAATTTTCTTTCTGCTTCAAGTTAAAAGTATTCTTTTTTTCCCCAGGAGGCCTGCTTTTCATTATTTTTGCAATCAAAGTTGGTAATGTGAAAAAATCATAATTCATATGTACATAATTTTGAACTTTGACTGTAAAAATCTCGAAAACTAAGCCCCTTAGAAAAAAATGTATAATTTCATTGGGGAAAGAAAATTTTTTGTTCTATAACTTTGATTCTAAACTTTTTTTCGTAGGACCCTTAGTTCGGCCAGGAAATCCATTCGAAATGGGATTTAGATATGGGAAACTGACTTATGCACCCCGTGTACATTATCATTACTAATACCAGCAATAATATTATTTACGTAATAGGGCTCTAAACTATACTTTGTTTCACTTGAGAGTGGACAAACGAAGCAATCCCACAGATTCTTCAACCTAATTGGTTAATACTACGCCTTATATACTTATTATTTATCATAAAAGAATGAGAATGGCTCAAAATTGAGAAATGGTGTTACTTTTTTATCCACCCTTAAGTGAAACAAACTATAGTTAGGTAACTGGGCAGATACGAAGGAACAAGGATCAGCAAGGACCAACATGCTAATTGTTATCTAAAGTTCTGGACTGAGTGTAGGAAGATTTGAATATGTGCCTCTGCCTAAATGTAAAATGAAAGTTACCTCTAAAAAAAGTTGAATGAATTTGTTGCCAATCTAAAAATTAAGAGAATAGAGACAAATTCCCTCAAAAAATTTTACGATAACATATTTTCAATGATTGGAATGGGTGAATCCTAACCTACCTCGAAAATTGAACCAATTTCATCTAATGTTTTTTTTTCAACTTTAAAATTGAAAAGGATACGTACCTACATTTATACTGAAACAAAAAATTCCAGAAAAAATCGTGGAAATGAATAGTACATTCCATAAATAATAAATTAACAGTCAGTAGGCACATTGTTTTTTTTTAATTAAAAAACTAAACTACAATATAAAATCTCAAAGAGCTAAATGAACATACCTATTTACTTATTAAATGAAAAAAAAGTACCCTAAAATATGTAGGTGTAATTACTAATTAAGGAACTTTTGTTTCGACGAAAACAAGAGAAAGTCAACATTACTAAATTCTTTTGAAATATTTACACCCTTCGCCCTTCTTCTACCCAAAAATTAATTTCTCAATTTAATAAACATTCATCATCACAAACGTTATTCAAAAATAAAAAAAGGTATTTTTTTCTCACTGCTACGTTTCCACTCTCTACGTAGCCTAACTTAATTTTTTTTTAATAAAAATAAAAATTTATTTCGATACAGGAGCGATTCGCAATTGTGAAAGTTTACAACTTACACGAGTTTCTTTTCTTTTGACAAAAAAAAAAAAGAGAGAGAAATTTACTCCAACGCACCGGAGCAATTTACCTACCCATAACAAAGTAATAAAATAAAAGTCGGAATTTGCAAAATAAAGAAAAAAAAATGATTCGTGTTCAAAGTCTATACTTTTATTACGACGTGGTAAAAACCCCGGCGCGAAATTCTCTCTCTTTGACGACGATTTGAAATTAAAATATCGCCGGCGTAGGAGCTAAAGAAAGAGATGAAAATCAAAGCCTAATAAAAAAGTCAATTTTTGTTGGAATTTCGTTTGAACGAATCCTCTTTTCGGTATGTTTACATTACTTTATATGTATGTAAGATTTTATTGATATGGAAAACCGCGTGTAAACAAATTTGCTCATTCGAAATCGGCTTGCGATTCGCTATTGGGAAAGCCGGAGCTGTAGGGTGTTTGAAATAGTTTGCTTTTTAAGATATAGGTAGGTAGGTACATTTTGATATTTTATTTCGGTTAGAATGGCATCAAGTATTATTTAACGCGCTCGTTTGAAACTTTTTGTTTTTACACGATGAAATTAATTAAAAATAAGTGTACTTTTTTGGTATAGGTACGTTTATGCGGTCTGTGTGTATGAGTTTTTGTTACAGTTCATAGCGTAAACAAAAAACATCCGCATGCGCCTTCAGTTATTTACTATTTCCATTCCATGCCCGTGCAAGTATCTCAACTTCCCTCAACAAAATGTTTCATCATTTAAATCTTTTGTAAAATTCGTAAAATAAATGAAGTACCTTTTCGTACAACGTATTCGCGAGTTCATTTACCAAAATGACGTTTAGTTTGTGGATGTGAGTATAGAATTTTTCGTATTTTTTTATTTCAATTTTCAAGGGTAGTTTTTTTTTTACATTCATTTGTAATATTTTGATTTTTTTAAAGGTAGGTAGAATATTTATAGAATGAATAAGAAATGGTAAAAAATTAGTAGTTTTTTCAATTTTAAAAAATCACACAATTTTTTCATATTTTCAAGTGGCAAAATATTATTTTTTTTTTACCATAAAAATTACAAGGTTTTAAAATGTAATTATTGGCGAGATATTGACAATCTATTCAATTTTTTTCGTAAATAAAACTACTACCTATTAAATATGTGTTCAAAAAATAACAAAATAGGTACCTACTCGAGATTTAAAATAATTTATTTAAATACCCGACTACCCATTTAATTTTTATGATAATTTTTTTATCTATTTAAATATCACGTAGGCCCATTTCTAATACGTAAAATTAATTAACATTTTATTATCATCACTGACAAAAATAATCCCCTCTTTTTAATCCAAAACCGTTTTAAAGCAAGCACCAATTTAAGGTACCTACGAAATTACTTAACTAAATTCATCTGCAATTCAGCACATAATTTCCCCATTGGGGAAAATGAAGATAATTTTCATCCTGAAACCTAACACGATAAAACGTATTCGAATTTCTAAAAGTTAAAGTGAAAAGAAACGAATTTTCAAAAAAATATATATTGAAACGACATAAACTCAGGTACCAAAGAAATACGAAAACAAGTCATTTATACTTTTACGCCTGGAAAAATACCTACCAAATATTTAGATATCTCAAAACGTTCGTCAATTCTTTTGAAATTTAAATCGTATTGAATTATCTGAACAATACTCTCGATATAAACTCTGAAAAGTTGGGAATGTTTTGTGAAATTTTAGATATATTTTTACGCTACATGAATAAACGTAGACAGTTTATCGAACTAGATAGAAAACGAGCGAAAAGCGGTGATATGTAAAAAAAAAAAAGTAACTTTAGATTGGTAAAGTTTTCCTTTCCATGGAAAAAATACTATTTTATCAGATATTTTTTCCATTTTAAATTTGAAAAAAAAAATTCAAATGGAAATGCGCCTATCGAGTTATCATTCTGCAATTTATTGTACACGCATGAAAAAGAAATCATCCAAGGGGGGAGGGGGTGTTGAAAATCTCGTTGCAGCAAAGATGAAAATGAACGTAGGGTTTTGAAAATGGTTATTTAAATCAGGTCTCGGGTAACTTTCAGAATTTGAGAGCTTTTTTAACTTACTGAAAAATATCGAAATTTTATGGATATTATTGAGGAATGTCTTGAAAATCTTCCGATCGATTTGGGAAGTCGAAATTAAGTATTTTTGGAACAAATTTCAACCCTTCATAGGAGTACGTAAGTACTTTAAAATTAACTTTGAAAATGTGATAGAAGTTTTCCCACGCCAAAAAAATTATTAGTCTTGTAATTACTACAAAAAAAAGTTTGGCATTTACAAAAGTTTTTTTGCATGGGACAATTTTCAAAAAATCTATTAAAAATTCAAAAATGAAATTTTGTAGGCACTTGAAATGGGGTTGGAGAATTTTTTATATTTTTATTTTGTTAAAATTCTGTTCCATTTGCTAAATTTTGAGTGGAATCTCAATTTCTTTTTTATTGAATAGGTAGAAAAATAAGACTGATTTATCGATTCTCAGGATTGAAGGGGTAAATTCATAAGTTAAAATTTAAAATATTATAGATAGGTGAAATTCACTCAATCTATTTCACTGAAAATAAAATTTCCTACAAATTTGACCATGTAAATATTTTACCTAATTCTGAAATTGAAGGAGCTACGAAGCTTTTAAAATTCAAAAGTTTCGTAGCGCCTTCAATTTTGAAGTTAGATAAATTTTTTACATAATCGAATTCACTAAATTTTTAATAATCTACAAATTACGTTACGCACATATATTGCCTAAGTGCAAAATTGAAGACGCTATGAAGCTTACAAAATTTCAAACCTTGGTAACTCCGTCAATTTTGAAGTTAGGTAAAATTTTCAAAGAATTAAAATTGTAGAAAATTTGATTTTCTGTAAAATAGATTGAATGAATTTTACCTACCTATAATATTTTTAGCATTACAGCTTGTCAAAAAACTGACACTTTGAAGCTTCTGAATTTATTTCTTCGATTCTCAAAGTTCTGATAAGTATAATTTTTTATACAATTTTTTTATATGTTTAGGGGTCTGCATCGTCAAAAAAAATATTTGGAGCTTTCAACGGTACACCAAATTTTCCAAGTTCAAAGAAGTCTAACATAATGTTTAAAAATCAATGGAAATCTGAAAATTTTTTCGAGTCCAAAAAAGTCTGACATAGGTAATGTCCAAAAGTGAAGTCTGATAAAATGTCTAAAAGTCAGCATCATCTCTAAAATTGCTCTACGTACAGGGTGGCTCATTTATAAAGTCGATGGTTCTGAAAATGAAAAAAAAAACATTGACTGTAAAAATCTCGAAAACATAGGTGGCTTTTAAGCTTCAAAAATTTTTATTCCTTGCAATTTTTTCTTACCACCCTTAGTTTGGCTAGAAAATCCAAGTTTATGGTAAATTCTCGAAGCCAATAATTTCAAAAATGAAGCAAAAATCTCCAAAACCAAGTCGCTTGGAAAAAAAGTAATAGCACATGAGGGAAAGACAATTTCAAGCTCTACAATTTTTATCCCTTGAAATTTTTTCGTAGCACCCCTAGTTTGAGCAGAAAATCCATGTTTTCGGAAAACGTACCAAGTCAATGGTTTTGAAAATTAAGAAAAAACAGAATAGTGGCATCAACTTTGTAATTTTCTCATAAACATGGATTTTCTGGCCAAACTAAGGGTGCTAGGAAAAAAATGAACGAGATAGAAATTGTAGAACTAAAAATTTCCCTACTCCTAGGAGCAATTTTTTTCTAAAGGACTTGATTTTACAAGATATTTCTAGTCAAAAGTTGTTTCGTTTTTGAAATCATGAATTTTCTGGCTAAAATAAAGCTGCTACGAAGAAAATTGACAAAATTAAAAATTGTGGAACTTGAAATTCTCTTTTTTCAAAGAGCTAATAATTTTTTTGTGGGGATCTTAATTTTCGAAATTTTCACAGCCAAAGTTGTTTCATTTTTGAAATTTATTAACTTCGTAAATTTACCATAAACATGGATTTTCTGGCAAAACAAAGGGTGCTACGAAAAAATTGAAAGGGTTAAAATGTGTAAAGCTAAAGATTTTCTTTCTCCCAAGAACTACTAGTTTTTTCTAGGGGGTTTGGTTTTTGAGATTTATGCAACGAACGTGTTTTTTTTTTTAATTTTCAAAACCATTGACCTTGTAAATGAATCACCCTGTATTTTTTCTGCTGCATTTTTGGACTTGAGAAAATGTTTATGCATGAATTTAGAATGAGCTACCTAAGTATAAAAACAGGACACCCTGTATAAATGTTGAAGGGGAGATTTTCGCATGTCAAAGATGCTATAATAAGTTAAACTCCAAGAAATATTCAAAGCTTGATATCTTTCGAAGTACACAAAATATTGCAAATTCTCGAATAAACATTTTTTTACAATACTCGACGTATACTACGAAAAATGTCACGCTGAAATTTCATTCACCTGCCAAAATACGACGAACGTCTTTAACTCTTTAGATTATTTAGGTTTCGGTTTCGCGAAATACTCACCCCTTTTTTGCCAACCACTGAAAAGCCAAGTAACCCTTGACGCTCTTGAATCTGTCATCGAGTCTTTATAATACGTTAGAATAGCGTAATGGTTATCCCATTTACCTTTCAACAAAATAATCATCGGCTCAATGCCTTGTTGGATGAAAGATGGTTACGGTGAAAAAATTCAATCCCATTTGAACTAATGCGAAACTAAATTGACAAATCTGACGACAAGCAGAAAACCCAACCGTGTATTATATCCGCACAGCGTTCACTTTTATTTGCAATGCTTTCCTTTTATTGTTATTGCCTTGAACTATCTTCAATATTAATCGATAAAATAGGTACCTACACCTACACCGCGAAAATCATATTCGCTCAATCTCGACGATATTGAAATTCGAGTTTGAAAAAAGCAAACACCTTTTTAAACTCAAATCACCGTACATAAAGAAGAAATCTGTACACGATATTCTTCGTATTTGTGAAACTTGATTTGAAATTCGTTGAACCGTGAATTTATGACGCTGTTTAAATGGTACATAGACCACATACGAACATGCATTCTTAATTCTATGATATATGATTGAGTAATTTAATGACTCGGAATGCTGCCACATTACTACTGGAAATTTCCTCGTTCGGAAATAAAATATCATATATCAACCGAAAAAAAAAGAAGAAAAAAACTAAAAATCGATACGAACGCGTGAAAACGTCATCCCCTTATATAGTTATTACTTAAATGATACATTTCTCCCCTTTTCCCTTCTCATCTTCATCGAAACAAAATCCTTTCGTTGATTTAAATAAAAAGGTCTCCGAAAAATTACATTGATTCGCAAGTCACGTCTTGATGGTTTTCTATAGAATTAAATTCCACGATGCCAATTTTTTTCGTCTTCGAAAACTTTGCTATAAATAATGAAACACCGAGGCGTAAAATAAATTTCATACTTTTACCCCTGTTTGCGATCGGTTGTATGTAATTCCAGGCTCAGTTAAATTCCTTATTTTAGTCGAATTTTTCCATCGAGTAGAAACTAGAAACCAATATGTACTTTTACTCGGTAGGAATTTTTTTTATTATTTATGCGGAGTGATTCGGGAGAGATAAGGGTTTCTAATTTTGTGTGTAGGCAACTTATATTACATTCGTGTATGTTCATTACATATTGATGAAATCGCAGAAAGTTCAGGCATCTTTTATTTGTAAAAGGATGTGTAATATAAGTTGCCTATTTGTTTAAATAAGGCATATGTGGGAGGAGGGGGGGTTAGGAAGGCATACTATCGAGCATGGCCAAGCTCCTGCGCTTGGTAGAATCAGCAAACTGGAATAGATACACAGATGCAAGATTTGTTGCCTATGAAATGATATATCAGTTGCCTGTTCATTGAAATGGAGGAGTTGAATACGAGATTTTGAAATAACGAGCTCAATCCAGCCCCTGCAGATTGAACATTCGATAACCATATATTCACATACGAACGATAAATTGCATATATCATTATTCGAAGGGAATGCAATCTGTATTAGAACATGCTGTATAGATCCCGAAGTAATTTGACTTAAAAAATCCTTCAACAAGCATCACGATGATTTAGTCACTTGATCCATTAATGCATTAGCAACAAAATCGTACCATTGTTCGAAAAAATACATCGAATAAAATTTATATACCGATTGTCCAATACAAAAGGAAATAAAAACTTCAACTTACATCTAAGTACCCAGCCCACCGAGGGATATTTCTCAAGTTATAAACATGTTGGAAAAAGAAGCATAAAAGTGCTGATTGAAAATCAATTCTGGTCGTTTCTTGCCTAAAGCTTTATAGCATGCATAGAGATAGCATTCGGCAATCTCAATCCTCCCTTTCGGTCCCTACGAACCATTACTTTATGAATTTTTTATCACTTATTTATATCGTCACGTTTTCAAAGGTGACCGTAAAGATTTACCAAGAGATTTTTATCCTCTATCGTTTATGATTTATATGCAAGAAACGTATACTTATATAGGTACCTATTTAGTATAAAAAAGCCATTATAAAGTTATCACCGCCGTAATAATGCTGCCGTGCATTACATCTTTGTTGACAATTTGTCGAATATTCGCATATACCTTCAGTTGGCGTTTATCTAGTTGATATTTAAGTTTAAAATGCCTTCTCTTTTTCCATTTGTTGGTACGATGCGCGCTTAAAACTTATATGCATTATGTTCGGATGGTTCTTTTCCTATATAAACCCTCCGCAAGATACATACCACCCTTACCTATCATATTTTACTCCTTATACTCGGAATAACTATATGGAGAGCTTTTAGTATAAAAAGGTTTCGTACTTTTCTACCCTGTTATCATCTTTCATTTTTATAGGTTTCGCTTTTCTGATGACTCTTCATCGTGGCAACTACTCGTACCGCTACCATTTCGTGGCGAGAAATATTCATATTTTTTTCGCTACGAATATTATGCAAACATGTTTTGAAATTCTATAGCCAACGGTACCGTGGAAAGGTGCTAATGCGGAGTAAAATCCAATAGGTACTTGGTATACCTTGGATCGAAAATTTAAGCACCAGCGATGAATACAAATCTACACTTAGAGTATATTATAAAGAATTTTGAGAAAATTTTCGAAATTTGTACCTTTGAAAAAATAATGAAAAATATGACTTTGAAAAAAAAAATTTAAATCGAGATCTAGTTGAAATTTGATTTGGTGGAAAACTTATACCGTGTCGTTGTTAAATGAAAGCTTGACAATATTGATAACACAGCAGCCTAAATAACCCAGGCGTTGATATGTTTGTCTAGCGTGAAGTTGAAGGGGCTTGTCCTTGTCATGACTGTACGTTTTAAAAGGTATTCGAGCAAAGTTTAGTTTTCGTGATGCGATTACGTATTATGGGTTATCAAAGTAGTTGAGTGAAGTTATCTTATCTGATGTTGTGTTTTATTTCTTGAATGATTTGGTTATGTTTCTGTAACGTTACGATTTTCTAGTTTTGGTTATATTTTCGTTATTACGTTACTGTAACGGATCTTTACGTTTTGGTAACGTGCTCATTTATAGATTTGTTACAAATTACGATGCAGTCATGTTTTTGGTTAGGTTATTGTCTTGTTTCCATTATGTTATTATTATGTTTCCGGTTCTGTTACGTTTCCAATGCCTCCTTGGTATGTTTCGGTTACATTTTCGTTATGTTTCTGATACATCAATACGTTTATGTTATACATCCAAAATGTTACCTTTGGGTTTCCATTGTGTTATTGTTATGGTTTCATTTTATGACCTTCGGATAACGTTATCATTACGTTATTACTCTGTTTCCATTACAGTTATCTTTCTGTTACGTGATAGTTCTAACTTCTAGGGTTATGAAATTTATGATATTATTTTAGGTCAATTTTCGCTCGTATTCAAGGTTGAAGGATTGAACTAAAGTATGTTTTGACCGGGGAAGGGGAGGGGGGATAAAAATTTAAAAATTTTGACTCTTATGGAAATTTTTGGATTTTTCGACCCCAAATGAAATTTTTTACGCTCATAACCAGAAATGGAAAAAATAAATCAAGTATGTACCATTGTACCTACCAGTGGTGTGCACGAGCCGAGCTCGCTCACCCCTTCTACGTGGAGTGCCATTTATAATAGAGTTGAGCGTTTCGTTGCTGTAATGAGTCATGGGACCGGTCCCAAGCTCGTCCGTATAACTGCCTAGGCTCGGCTCGGCTCGGCTCGTGAAACAACGAGCCGGGCTCGCATAGGCCCGAACAGGGCTCGTGC
>FIZU01036545.1:0-12422 GCA_900064475.1 Pseudococcus longispinus
ATTTTTGATCATTCGGTATTTTTATAATCCCCCCCCCCCCCCTTACAAAAATCTGCTCAAATCGTCTCTGAGTGAAGGGCGTGAACCGTCACATGCGAATGTCTGGTACAGCTATTAATAATCAATATCTATTTAAAAAATTAAAACAATTTTATTGATGTCCTGATTGTCAATTAGTGATTCAAAAAACATTCTCCGTACAATCTGCATAATTCATTTTGAAAAACAGCTTAAATTTCAATTACCTATCTAGTTAGGTAAATATTTGAAAAATCAAAAAAGGAGGTGTCCTGTCTTAACTCCAAATTTACATGGAAATCTGTATAGGAGTTATGATTTGAGAAAATGAGGTTTCCATAGAGGCGAAAATCTTCACTTTTTAATTCTCGAACTCTCTCATTAATAATTTTTCTCGTAGTCGTCAGAAAATGACCAAATAAGAAAAAAAACGAATTATCTATTGAATGAGACAAGGGTGGAGGAAAGCCGGATTTAAAAAAGAGACAGTCGCTCGACGGGCAATGGCCAATATGGAATAGAGGGAGCCAAAACTAACCTCATTTTCTCCTCCATCATCTATCATTTGAGGGTTGAGGCTTTGAAAGATTTTCTTTTCTAAAATCTGAACACCCAAATATTAAAAAAATTTCATTTTTAGTATATGAGCAGGTATCTAATTCGGTAAGTACTTAATTAAAATTTCTGTCATTTGTTACCCCCATTATTGCAAATCTGGGAGGGGGAGGATGAAAGCTATACTTTTCTTAACAACTTAACCGCAATGAAAGTAGGTATTTTTACATAAATACCTACTTGAATGCTTAGATAGATATTAGTTCTGAAAATTCATTTTTTAAAATTTTTTCCAGTTTCGATTCAATTTAATTTCTCTCGAATCAGTTAGGTATAAGAATTTTAAATTTGTTGACATCACAAAACACAACTCGTCTTACCTTGATAATGCCTGATTGAAAACATCGTGTCTGTATCTGTTTTGAGGGTGAGTATAAAAGATTACGGATTTTCTTATTTTGGAACGAGTTGAAGTTGGCAGTCGTTTCAAAGACATTGAAATAATTGAAAAAAATTTCAATGAATTTTTTCTATGCCGGAGAAAATTTTTTCCATTTATTTATAAAAAATACCTCGAAATTTTATTTTTTAACGAATTACTTACTCTTCTGGACTTCGAATTGACAATTAGAATAAAAATTCTGTTTTTATCACAGAATTGAATTAAAGGGAAAAGTATATTCTGGTAATAACGAGTAAAAAAATTCGTTTTTAAAAAAAGAAAAACGTACAATACCTTGTTAAACTGAAATTATGATTTTTTAATTTTAAGAAATTCGACGAATTCTAAAGATAGATTACGTTTACCTACTTACTTTGATAAAAAATAAAGAAATATCGAGCTAGTACAGAAATTCTGCGAATTCATCGGTGGTTTTTTAGGAAAGCTCAACTTGAGCTACTTATGTATTTGAATATTATTCTCTTAGGGTGGAATGAGTGACGTCTAACGAGTACGTATACCTATCTAGTTGGGCTACACAAGTATAACAGATGAAATTTATTTAGGTACCTATTTGAGCTTTTTTTTCAATTCTCATTCGTAAGTACTTTTATTTATTTCAGCAGACTAGAAAAAAACCGAAGTCAGCAAGATTGGAGAGATGAAAATATAAAACTTTCGATGATCCAGATCGAACTTCCACGAATCCAAAACACTGAAGGATCCTTTTAAGACGACTTTGTAAAAATTATCAACCTAGGTAGGCACGTAGGTACCTAATTATGAAACCGATTAAAACTTTTGAAAACCAAAAATCATCTCAAGTTTGTTAGATAGGTATTTTGTGGTACGTAGGTATTGAATTCTATAATTTCTTTTCAAAGAGGTCAAAAATGAGTGATTCGAACAAAATTGTTGTTTCAAAATAGTCAAAAGTCTATTCGCTTATTACAAAAATAAAACAACTTACGACAAGTAATCTCAATACAGGTGAGCAAAAAGGTAAAGATACCTATAAATCTATCGCAATACATTTACACTTACGTAGCTATACAAACGTGTACGTTGATGAGTTACATGTCTAGGAATACGTTTGTCGTATCCGTGCGCCTATTTAATAAATTAAGAAGATATACATTAGAATAAGTTGTTCTTTTAGATCAAAGAACGCAGTTTCGGACTACCATGTCAAAAATCTGGCTTTAGTTGACGATTCTGATACGCATCATATCATTTCCTATTGTTTCGCTCGATTAATTTTCCCTTTCCAACCTCGCTCCTCCATCGAGTAAACGTTTTTCCCTCTTAAAACGAACATCGTCCTAGCCTCTACTTCATCCCCTTTCCTATTTCAGTTTTTACATTTTCTATTCAAGTAAGTAATACATTTCATTTGTCTACCTTTTGAAAAATTTCTCGCGGTAATAATTATTAACTGCGACGCATTCCACGCGTTATTAAGAGTAAAAAATTTCAATTCTTGTTACCAAAAAAACTTTATTTTAACGGAGATAGAAAATTATACATGCATAACGAAAATGAAAAATTTGTAATATTTCTTATGTAGTTTGATAAATGAACAACACGCTGTGATGAAAAATATCCAAATCGGCTGATGTTTGACTTAAAAGTTCAGAAATGTTGAAAGATAGTTAGGATACCTAGGTATATATCTACCTACATATTTGTGAAGTATTTTTTGCATGTCAGCAGTGAGTATTTTATAACGTACCTAATATGTTCAAAAATACTTGCTTTCATCTTTTAAGAGATACCTAAAAAATGTTTCTAAAATCTTAGTCAAACAATTATGATATAATATAGTCAGAATCAGTGTAGGTATCGGTATTTCCAACATGATACATGAATTATATGATTCTTCTGAAAATAAGTAGATTATACATCCAATGCATTGAATTTGAACATCGGTGATATAAAAATACATCACTTATCAAAAACCCAAATGATTCATAGATATTGGTACAACAGCAAGTATGTTTCACTTGTTATTTCGTTATCTCCTCGAACACCGAATGGCACAGTTTGTAATAAGAATAAAACTATGCACGAAGTATAACTCGATTTGAAGGAAAATACTTAAATCGTGTTTATTTGGTAACATCAAACATCGATACATTGGTTAGCCTTCATAAAATGCTTAGGCAACTTTTCCTACAAACTTGTTCAAAGGAATGCCAGAGACGCTCATTATGGTGCCAAGAACGTACCGGTCGTTGGAGAAAAAAAATTAAAAATGAAAGATGCCGAATGAAATACGTACATAACATGTAAACACTTTTATAATTGTGATATTACGAGTAATACAAACATTGATTAAGTTGACAAGAAATGAATAAATAAATAAATGATACAAAATGGATAAAATATGTACACGAGAGATTGTTTTATAAATAACAATAAATGAGATGGAAAATAATAAATATACGAAGTATGTTCTAAACAGATTATAGGCGGAATGCGATATAAGTATATAAATACATTGTAATGCAACGAATAATCATACTCGGTATAAAATATTATTCTAACGAATTCAACATGAGTAATTGTTTCAGAACTTTGGTTTGACTAGTTTCTCTGATTTCTCCGGCTAAAAACATTTCATCTACGACTGTGTACACCTGTAAAGGAAAATTTAATTTAGTTTTCAATACGTTAAGAAGAAATTTTACGCGAATATTTCATTTTATAGTAATTCATCTTTACATACGGATCATTAGAATATGTCGTGACAGGAGAACTAACCTTATAGAAATTAAATACTAAATCCAATTCGCAAACATTATGGAAATATTCGTTCAACACCTCGACGAAATTATGAATGGCCTCAAGGTAACACAGGTTATTATCGTTGACATCAACACATATACAGAAGTATAATCCAGCATACCGACGATAAATAATCTTAAAATTACGAAACTGAAAACAGGAAATGATCCATGTTGAACTGTACCAAAAAATTCATACTTAGCCACAGTGGTACATTATTGATTACGTACTTCGACAAAATTAGTGTGTTTGGCATCTCGAACGGTTACCACTGCGTGGACTTCTTCGATAAGTTTTTGTTTCTCGTCATCGTCAAAATTCATGTACCATTTGGCTAATCTGGTTTTTCCGGCACGATTTTGGATTAAAATAAATCTTATCTGTGGAACGTTTAACAGTTATTAATACAATGCAGTACAATGAAGTTTACATGGAAATGAATAAGAGTTTAGTTTTAAAAACAACGGAAATACAATATGTTTGTAAAAATAAATTACAAATGGGTGGCGATGAAGAAGAAAAATCCGGAATTGACTCATCGGAAATATCTCAAAGCACTTACCATTATTGCAGTTTGGAAGAATTGTTATACAGCGAAGATACTTTATAGTTGATACAACGGACGAAAGATGTATTACGTATTCAATTATGTACTTTAATTTTAATAATTTCGATAATCATAACCTCAAATTTTTTGAAAAATTTCCAAAAGCGTTTCTCTTATCAATTTTAATTTTGTTGTGTGTAATGAGTTTGCATGTAAAAAACTGGATCTTATTCGTGAAAGTATTAGTTTGCAATTGTGCCACCAGGTTCACTTACTACATCAAAGTTTTTTGTTACCTGCACTCTGCTGGGTATTTTATGAACTATTGTTACCAAGCTACTCGTAATAGGCAAAAATTAGCATTTTGGTGGTCTGATTTTCTGAAATTCTGATTCTGAAGCTGGAAGTGGATTCTGATGATTTTTGTAATCACAAAATCAGATTTTGTAATTTTCGAAGTTTGAACTTTGAATCAATGATTGTAAATTAATACCAATGGAGTGTGAAGTGCCAGTGTTCAATTTTCATAAGTTTGTGTTGTGTTTTGAGTGTCTTTCCTTCTATTTGTTTACCAAAAGGACTTTGGTTTAACCATTTTAAAGCATGGTAAAAAGTATTTGATAAGTTCGGTTTGATTTTTCATTTTGATCGATTCAATTGTTTTTCGAAATATTGGAATTGAGGACAGTATGATGGTATGTTCGAATTCATGTTTCGTTACTGTATTGTGTAAATATACGATCGAAAACTGTGAAACTGAAAAATGATCCATGAACGTCATAACGTGTCACTTGATTGACTTGATCCACAGGTCCTGATGCTGGAAAGTGGGTAGAGAACCAGAGAGAACCATAGATACTATGAAATAATGGTAAGAAAGTAATAGTTCTTATAAACAGTAGATTAAAGGTAGAATGTTTTATTTGTAATTTAAATTCGTCCTATTTGCCTTATGCCCGTTTTTTGAAAAAATGAACGGTCGTACTTTATTTTCCAGTTTTAACCATTACCCATAGGCACAAATGTTAGTAAGAATGCGAAATTCTCCCCGGTTTCATCATTTAAATATCTACTTTAATTAGCAAAACGAAGTTTTGAGAATATTTTGGAATTTATATTGCATCACCATTGTACTCTAATCTTGTGATTCGTACGTTGGTTTTAATTTTCCATTGTCCCTTGACCTATTCTCAAAGCACAAGCGGTATCGGTCGATTGGTCCTCGTTGAGCTTTGAAATATCTGCGAATATCTCGAAAGCTAGGTATTTCAATTTTATAACCAAAGTTTAAACCCGATTTGAGATAGGTTGTTTTTCAATTGGTTATTCAATGTACGAAAGGTAATTTTGATAGGGTTCTCTCAGGGGTGCAGTTACCTGTCACTTCTTTAACGCAATGTAAACAAACGATTTTAAACCCTGTCTCTTTCCGTTTATTGTATACCCTCTTGTATTCCTTAATTATAAGCGTGAACACGATCTAAATTAATTGTATTTTACGTTTTCTTGCAAATTGCTTACACTTTTAAGTTCCTCCAAGGTTTTTAAGATAGATACGAGCCCTTTTTACATTAAACACAGGTATAATAAGTGAGTAGGTAATATCATAACCGCGCCTTTAAAGATTTATAACTGGGAAACTTTTATATTTTTTCTACGAAAAGTAAACAAGGGAAATTTAATATGAAAAAAAAAGATCGTTCAGTGGTACATGAAACTTAACTAACCGATCAAACATTGGTAATTCTTTTCAAAATTTTTTGTTTCAGTATTCTATTATGTTCAGGTTACTATGAATAATACTGTACGAATTATTATCATAAATTAATGATTTAGTTCATTCGATATTGGAACATTTGTCTCTGAACAGCTCGTATAATTTCTTAGAAAAGTTGATATCTATAGGTGGAAATTTTAATATTTCTGTATCCATCATTTTGTAATTGATAATTGAATTAAATTATTTATACTTATTCGGCGACCAAAGAGAAACTTGACAATTACATTATTATGAGAACAAGAAACATAATCAACGAGCTTTGTATATTTAAATTCGCCAGATGTAGATTTCAGTAATGATGTTGCCTTAAATCGACTGGACGATAAATTCGATGTCATTTTGGTTTCCTTAATAAACCGTATTTCCAGTCATTTGCATTCTGATTCGCAATATAATTTCACCAAATAACGTAAATTAATTTGTTTCGATTATTCTCACTCGAAAGGGTTAAACTTTTAACGCAATTGGGGATATTCAAATATTATGTTAAAATTAACTACCGCTGAAAGAGAGTACTTATTGATAAACAATTTGAATTAGAGAACCGAGTAACGTTCATATAGTCCCATATACCTTCCGTCCTTTCTCTATAAACAAGAGTATGAAATTTACTGCGTGTTACAAAATTTTCGCACATACGTAGTCTAATCAGTTATCTGCGTATTATCTTTCCGTTCAATTGATCATTAATTCAACTTATGAACGAAACTATAATGTTCTCAGTTCTCCACCATTTTACTCGCAGAATAATATATTGTAAAAGAATCCAGTGTGCCTGTTCGCTGAAAACTTTGTAATGTGATTTTTATTTATATTTATTCGATTGTTTTGAATTAAATATACGACTGAATCTATTTAGCAGTACGAAGTATGACACTTCTCAAATTATCATTTTGAACTCACAATTGAAAAAAAATTAACAGATTAACTACTTGGTAGATTCTTTAAGATGAGTTTTTCTTAGAAAGTTTTACTATTTGTTTGCGGATACACAGGAAATACAGGGCGTTCCGGGAGTAGTGCACCACCTTCAAACCAGAGATGCAGCTACCCAAAGTACATAAGTATATGCAGGTTTGCAGACCTCAGAATTGAAGGTACAAAGTTACGCACTAGTCCTAGTAGATGTGTCAAAACGTCATAACTTCGCTGATAATATAGATAGGCAATTTTTTTTAAAATCTTCTAGAACTTTCTATGCTCTACAAAATGATTTATATTCATGTTTTGCCTAAATCAAAAATTGTTGGAGCTACAATGATTTGAAAATTTGTATACTTCATAACTCCTTCAATTTTCAAGTTGTACAAAAAATTTTATGCCATTTTTTGTTGAGCGTTTTGAGCTCTACAAAATGAGTTGATAATTTTTTAGTATAACTCTAAAATTGAATGAGCTAAAACCATTAAAAAGATAAAAAGTGGCATTATTTTCTCAAAATTCAATTTTTCTCTTCAAAATATTTAAAAAATGGTCTCTTATGTTTTCAAATTTAGAGTTAGGCAAAAAATGATTAGCTCATTTTGTAGAGCTCCAAAAGCTCAACAAAAAATGACTTACAAAATTTTTCATAGCTTAAAAATTGACGAAGTTATGAAGCCCACAAGTTTTCAAATCACTGTAGCTCCCTTAATTTTAGAGTTAGACAAAACATGAATATAACTCATTTTAAACAGCTTAAAAAGTTCTACAAGGAAGCTTCCAAAAAAATTTGTCTATCTTTATTATCAGCGGAGTAACAATTTTTTGAAAAATCTATCCGAACTAATGCATAACTAACATGCATACACCTATGTAGTTTGGGTAGCTGCATCTCTGGTTTGAAGGCGATGCACTGTTACCAGAACACCCTGTACAAAAATTATGCTTTGTTGATTTTTTGTGCTTACGTTATTTTAAATAGATATACGGTTTTTTACTCAAATAATTATTCTCGTTTGAAAACCAATCTATCCCACGCATAGATTGCGGTACGGTATCTATTTATATGAGAGAATCTACCGTAAACAGTTTATCTGCAAAAGATATACGTACGAATGTGTGTTGAAATATCCGTGTATATTCTCATTCGTCGTACTGTAGAACGTATACATATAAGAAGCGTAAGTTAATCGTGTTCGAGTACATCGTAGAGATTTTATTGCTTCGTTTGTTTGCACTCGAAAAAGTGGATAACAACCTTCTTGCTGAATTTTGTTTGTTTAGATTTTGTTTGATTTTGCTGAGTAAATTATAAATACGACGAGTACGCATTGTAAGGGTACATTATTGTTATATGCGGCTTTATGAACGTATAAATGAACTCTGTTCTTTTATTAATATTATCATGAATTGAGAGAAATAAATAAAAAATTTAAGGATACTTTCAAGTTTTTCTATCATGAAATTAATAAATTTTTAGATATTATACAGACTTTTGTTCCATTTGGCCATTTTTTACGTGTTTTTGAATTAACAAATAGCTCTCGCAAATTTTATAATTTGCCTATTTCCAGCATTTCGACATTCCTTTTTCAAATTAAAAACGTTTTCAGACAAAATTGTCCATTTTCATAATTGAATAAGCTACTTGACTTTTTATCTACATAGGGTGTTTGGCGAGTATACGTCTAGCCATAAAATTTCGCGATGTTAACGTTATAGATGAGCATGCTGCCTCTTTGTAAACTTGAAGGGGATAATGTCATTTCAAAAAAAAAATATTTTCAATCATGGAAATGGGTTGTACCTCGAAAACTAAATATTTTTATGAGAATTTTTTGTAAGTTCCAATAAAATTGAAGAGGCTGAGAACGAAAATTTCAACAAAAAAGTTCTAAAAACAAGCTTTATTATAGAAAGAGGTACCTAGTACTTTGAAAACTGAACAAATTTTGCTCTGGAGATTTTTGGGCAAGTATAAAAATTGAAGGTGCTAAAGACTATTTAAATTTCAAAGTGAAAAAACTTGAAAAAATAGGGATTTTTGAAGTTTTCTGAGGTATTTGGGAAGTAACTCTGCCGTTTCATGAAAACAAAAACAAAATTTGTTCAGTTCAAAGTACAAGCACAGCACTATTCATTTTCACCATTGATTTTTCGTAGAATTTGCTTAGCCTGTATCCACTTCAATTTTGAGGTTAGGTAAAAATAATAGCTGATTTTTCGATTCTCGAAAATCAGCTAAAAATCGTAAGATAGTTTGCTCAATTTTCAGTGCTTTTTTTATAGGTGACATTTATCCTTTTAATATTCAAGATGGGTAACGTGTTTATTCGTGATTTTTCGTAATAGTATCGGTCGATGCCGTATAGGAGAGATGGGTGTAGGTGTTCTGGACTCTGGATCCCCCTTCCCCCTAACGACCTCAAAAATTTATGTTTAGTTTTTCAACTTCGAAATCGAATTCAATAACCTAATGCATTATTTTTGACTCGAAAGAAATTAATTAATTGATTGAACTTTTATCAAATCACCTTCACAGATTCTGAAATTCGATAATTTCAACCCTCTTCCTCATCTACACATTTGTGGCTTTAATTGGATTTTTCCCACTCCCTAAATATCATTCTGGATACTCTAATGGTATCAGTTAGGTATATTTTGTATTCGGTTGTATCTAAACAAGCTCGATTTTAGAATTTTGTTGGCGGGTGAAGTAGGTATAAGTTATTCATGAATCATGATTAGACCTATATATTTTCGATCGCTTTTCACTCACATTTAGGAATGACTTGAATTTGGTTTGCTAGGGAGGAGGAGCTAAATTTTTTCAAAGTTCTGACTGATAAAATTTTTCAGATTTTCTGCTATTACAGTTTTCCCGAATTCTAAATCAAAAATTGACATAATCATTTACAAAAAGCATGTTTTTATGTGGAGAGACATAGGTTCTTGATATTGGAATTTATCGTAGTAGAAGTAGATATGGATGCGCAGTAGTTTATCGTGGTACGTTTTTGATTTTGAATTTTATCACATCATGAAAATTACTTAATATATGTTGGTATGCTGATTATTTCATTTTATTGGTTGGTATGTTGATTATTTCATCATTTAAGTACCTACTTGCCAGTTAGGTATTTGTTTGCGCAGTACTACATCTAAAGAAATTTTTAAAATCATCATCTGAAATCAAATTGAATAGGTATGTTATAATTTATAATTATTGGACTAAAAATTGTGCTACTTGCTTTATAGATATAATAAAGAAATAAGTACCTACCTACAGTTTCTCAAAAAATACAACTACGGTATCTACTGAAAAAATTTGTAATTCTAACATCACACATGTATCTACCTACCATAATTAAATTTTGGCTCAAAATAGATACCTAGACCTACTAATGGGTGATTCACAAATCTCAATTTTTAGATTTCAATGATTGTAAGGCTACACTTAGTAACAGAGTTGAAAAAAAGTAGGTAATCACTAATCAATTATAATTAATTTTTTTAGAGCAGAAATCATGTCACGTTTAATCATTTACTTAGTTCTGTTTACTACAATATGCGATAAATATAATTCCTGTCAACCAGATAGAATTGATATGGGAAATGAAATACAGAGTTAGTATAAAATCTTTCATTTTTATCACGTGTAGATACAACCTGCTTGGTGTCTGTTATACTCGTAAAACCACAGAAGGTAGTTCGGTACTAACACACCAGATTTAATTTCAATCTGTTTTTAGTTCCAGAAACCCAGAAACAAAGGAGTTCAACTCAAATGAACAAAAGCTCCTTCCGAAATGTATTTCAGATTTAAAAATGCGGAAAGAACTAAAGTTGAGCTTGATTAGACTTCGTGAGGAGAAGAAAAGTAAAGTTAAAACAGCATATATAAATGCGAGCAGTTATCAGGTAAGCTCAAATGAGTTACAAAAAATCACAGTGATGCTTTACTTAACTCAAGAGGGCTAACTTTTTCTAAACTGACATGTACTGAGGAAACCTCCGTGTGTATATGGTAGACCCCGGGAGGTTTCCTCAGTGAAGTCAGCGCTCCTGGGTTAAGTATACTTACTATTATGCAACCATCATTTTTCTATCATGTTTTAGTTCATACAACTCTTCACCTGAGCCCTGGAAACAGAGTTATCTTTGAATTACAGTATAAGCTAATCCAAAATCTTTTAATCAAATAGAATAATGAAAGGATTCGTCAGTTATTACGCAACATCCGTGTAAATAATCTAAAAACATATTCTGATATCAGATCTATAGTATCTATCAAAGATTTTCTGCTGTTGCAGCTAGAAATTTTAAAATAATAAATGGGCGAGGGTTACATCACGATGTATTCCCTAATTTACATGACTATGCGAGGAAATATGCCAAAATTGAGTTTTCAGATATATTTCTATCAGCATCCCAGCATGGCACTTGACAACCGAAGACGTTTCGTTTATGAATTTACTCCTAAATACATTTTGAAATACTCCCGATTCTAATTAGATCTATAGAAGTCAAGAATAAGTTTTGATGAGAATGTAGTGATACCATACGAAACTTCAGAAACTTGTTCCCACCAGAATTTATCGAATTCAAAACAGCATCCTCTTAGAACAATAAGTTTTTTAAATTCATATATGTAAGAATCGAGTTAAGAAGTATACAGATCCAAATGGATCAACTCATGTCAGGTCCAACTAGATTCTCACAAATATGAATTGATCCAGTTATATCAAGTTATATATGTGAGAATCTAGTTATATTTGAAGTACATACACAGATCAATCCTGTCATATGGTGGATTTTTGTTTCGAATCGATTTCCTTGTTTGCTACTTCCGTTTCCTCGTGTTTCAGCCAGGGATGGAAAAACAACGAGATTTGTTCTCGGTTCTTCGTTCTTTCGTTCTCAAAATAAATTCAAGTGTGTTCGTTCGTTCGTTCGTTCTTTCCTTTGAAAATTCGTGTTCTTGATTCTGGTCTATGTTCTTTCCCAAGAGCGTTCTTTGTTCTCGTTCTTTCTGTTGTTCTGTTCTTTTCCAAATTTTCATCAAAAGGGTACCCTCCATTAAGGGGGCAAAATGCCCCTGTCCTCAGATTTTGGAAAAATTTTAGTATAGTGTTAGGTGACCCTAAAAAACATTTTTGGTGGAAAAAAAAATTTCGCCCCTCACCCCCCTTCGCCAGGAGGTCGAAAAAACGCGATTTTCAGGTAAAAAATTCTGAATTAACGGGTATTTGGGGGAAAATTTTGAAACAAGTAAAAATGTATGGAGGAAGGATGGGGCTTTACGCCTGAATTTTTTTTGAATTTTCCGCCGCATAGATGGCGCGCAGCGCGCAAAAGAAAATTTGAAATCG
>FIZU01036547.1:0-29628 GCA_900064475.1 Pseudococcus longispinus
TATCACCCGAAAAAAAAAATTGGAAAAGTGCACGCAAAGTGCCCGAATCAGCGACAGTCCAAAGGCTGGATCTTTTCCCCTAATTTCCAAGTAAAAACTGTCATTTTTGGTCAAAATTGTCATTTCAAGGTAAAAAGTCACCGTAAAAATTTTGACTTCCTTCAAGTTTTCGAGGTTTTTGAATTCGTTTTTATCCTTATTTTGGGCCATAGACCGAAAACATGTTCTCCTGGGATGGGGGATGGATTAAAAATTGAAAATTTTTTGATCCTATCAAGCGAAGTATCAAAATGCATATTTTTTGACCTCTCGAGTCTTTCACCAAAAAAAGTCCCCCCTCGACATTCCCGTCGGTCATTTCCATAAACATATGATATGCTTTTGCTGATTTAAAATTTTTTTCCAGTTCCAAAAAAAATCTGACATAATGTCTAAAATTCAATGAAAATCTGAACATTTTTTCAAATCCAAAAAAAATCTGACAAAATGTCTAAAAGTCAGCATTATCTGTAAAAATTTTCAAAAGTTAAAAAAGTCACTGGAAATCTAAAAAATTTTCCAAGTCCAGAAAAGTCTGACATGTGTAAAAGTCAGCGTTACACAATTTCGTGACGATTTTTCGTTACGGATTTTCGTCACGGAATTGTGTAACGCTGACTTTTAGACATAATGTCAGACTTTTTTAAACTTGAAAAAATTTTCAGACTTCAACTGACTTTTTGAACTTTGAGAATTTTTGCAAATAATGCTGACTTCTTGACATTTTGTTAGACTTTAACTTTTATACATAATGTCAGACTTTTTTGGACTTGGAAAAATTTTCAGATTTGACTTTGAGAGATTATCAGATTTTTTTGGAATTGGAAAAATTTTGCGGATCTCAAAAGGGGCGAGGGCGGATCTCAAAAAGGGGCGCGGATCTCAGAAGGGGTGCGGATCTCAGAAGGGGCGCGGATCTCAAAAGGGGCAGGGGCGGATCTCAAAAGGGGTGCGGATCTCAAAAGGGGCGCGGATCTCAAAAGGGGCAGGGGCGGATCTCAAAAGGGGCGCGGATCTCAAAAGGGGCGCGGATCTCAAAAGGGGCGCGGATCTCAGAAGGGGCGCGGATCTCAGAAGGGGCGCGGATCTCAAAAGGGGCGGATCTCAAAAGGGGGCGGATCTCAAAAGGGCGCGAATCTCAAAAGGGGCGCGGATCTCAAAAGGACCCGCCATCCTTTCTGAGATCCGCGAACATGTCTGGAAAATGTTTTTGTCCATTTTTCGTGTCCTTAAATTCCGTTACAAAATTCCTCAATGATAACTTTTGGACATTTTGTCAGATGTTTTGGACATGAAAAATTAAATTTTCATTGGTAGTAGGCCTATGGAAATGGCGAGGACTTTTCGTTGTACTTTTGAAAACCTATGAATTTTAATAAGACATATCCGTGTACAATTTAAGAACAGTTTACACATTTTTGACAAATTTTCCTCCAATTTTGCAACATTTTGAAGGCCTTTTATATAATTTGTCGTAGTTTTTACATTTTAACCATTTTTGACGAATTTTTCATAATTTCTATATCATATATTCTATGATTTTTATGAATTTTTCTACAGTAATTAAGATAAAACGAAGTTTGCCTGCAATGTATCATATTATGCAACCAAACGAACCCGACCAAACCTGCTCTGTAGTCACTTTTTTTGAAAAATTTGAAATTATTTTTCGAAAATGGACAATCCGAGGGTGTAGGATGACATCTTTGTCCTTGGTTTTAAAATCGGTGCAATATTTTCGGAGATATCGGCCATCAAAATTCGACCAATCAAAATGCTTCCTACCTATGCAGTGCTTTATTCGCATTACTACAGCTTTCAAAAGATAGAAAATCACTTAGGGTGTGTAATATCGCTAATTCGGGGTCGTAGATTTGAAATTTTTCAAACAGTGTTACCAACATTGCGAGATAAAAATGATGCACATTGACGTAAAAGTATAAAACGACTGAAGAAAATTCGGCTCTTTGAACTTCGTCGGGGGGCTTTTTCGTTCCGGAATTTCTTCGGTAAATTATTTTCTATCGTTTAATTTTTGATCGATGAACAAAAGAGCGTCCCTGGCTATAAGAGAAAATCGACAAAAAAAACGCAAAAGTAATTCTCATTTTTCTCTGTATTTCATCATCAATTTTATAATACAACAAATAAAAAGTTTTTTAAAAAGGCTATTCAATCATATAATACATAAAAATGAAAGAGAGACAACATACACTTTAATTACACAACGTAAAATTTACATAAGTAGTCACATATTACAATGTTTAAAATATTACAATATTATTTATCTTTTCATCATTATTATGTATACAGTCTAAAAACATTTTTGTTGCCTTAGAAAAAAAAAAGAAAAAAAAAACAATACATTATATACACGAAAAAACTAAAAACGATATGTTAAATCGCAGGAAAATTTCTTTCACTAAAGAAGAAAAAACAATAAAATAAAAACAAAATTGCACAAAAAAAACAAAATCCAATAAATATAAAAAAATTAAAAACTTCGCAATTTTCGAATATCATGATAATTCGTCGTCTTGGAAAAATTACATCAATTAGGATGAAAGTCGATTGACAAAACGACGACGTAATTTATACCATTATTTTCCAATCTTCATCGATATTAAAAAATACTTATGGCCTTGAAAGCATATGGCTGCAAAGGTTGGATTTAGCTATTTTTTTCGAATAAAATATTCATTTATTACGTTTCGTATGGCGCTCGATTGAAGTGTGATCGAATTGACGAATAATTTTACACGTTTTGGAAATTTAAAACGCACAAGCTGTGTAATTAATTGCATCGGAGGAAGCGAAGTCGTCTGTCAGAGGACGTGATTCGTATCAAAAGGCAATAATAATGTTCGATTTGATTATTTAGATCATAAATTGATCATAGATTAGTTAAATAAACTCAACTATTTTTGAAATTTCAAACTCTGGCAACACTGCAACTCTAATTAATAATCCATAATTGGTCGAAAATGTGAGTCAAAAATTATTCGTAATAAATAAAATAATATTTTTAATCATCCAAAAACATAATTCAAATTCAATATTCATCAAAGTTCGATTTTTCAATATCGTGTCAGTGTTGCACTTTATAAAAACGTCAAATTTCTCTTTTGATTTTTTTCAATTTTTCATATTTTTCAAGTTTTTCAAAAAAAAAAATATTCCCATCGATATGAATTTTTTTTCAATCGAATCAGTGTTGCCATTTTTGAAACCTCGCCTCATCCAGACATCTCCACTTTCCCAACATTTTCCACCCAAGCTATCTTTTGCGACTGGTAACACGAACCCAGAAAAAAAAACAAGATGGCATCTAGAACAATTTCTCGAATCGTAATAGAAAAAAATACACATAAAAAACCTCGAAAAAACAAAAAGAAAAAAATGCTACTTACAACGAAACAATACTTAATCGCTAATCTGGTAGCACCAGCGCGTAAGATCACCTAGATTAGGCAAAGAAACAAGGAACAACACTTGCCTAAACCAGGGTAACCTCCGCTCAAACCAAAAAATTCTCTTATTATAAAAATTTCCCCGATTTTAACAACGTTGTATTTCGAATGGAAAAAAAATGTTTTATTGATTTCGATATTCATTTTTTCGAAAAATTCCTAGATCAGGCAACAGAATTAAAACACCAAACAACACAAGCCGTTTACACAGTTATGGCACTTTTATGGCATAATCAATATTTCATCGTTGGACAGAGCAACCTGTTGAGAGATAAATTTCACCTGGGCCAAAATATTCGTTGATTAGTTCCCTTATTTAGTATTTTTTCACACATTACTCACTTTATTTTTGAGACCGACTTATCTACGTTAATTACTTTTTAATTTTTTTTTTTGAAAGTTATTTTCTTCTAATTTAATATCACACGATACATCACTTTTCGTGATTCCTGCGCCGTCTTTTTTTTTTAAATTAATTTTTAAAAAGTTAAAATTAAACAATAAAACATCTTACGAGTAGAATATTTTATACGCATGGCACCATCGTCTACATATACCACCCCCCACTTCTGCACTGTATTAGGTCACCTGTCATTTTATCAAACTGAAATGACAAGTGGTCTTATGGATTGCGCAGTGTATTCGCAGGGGATGTCAAATGAAAGTTATCAAATTATCGAGTGTCCTCAAATAGTATAAGCCCCTCCCTTCCAGCATTCCCTGATTTTGAACTAGGTGCCCGAAAATAGAGCATTTTTAAGCGGATAAAATATTGTACTTGGAAATTCGTTTCTTTTTTTTCCTACGGTTCTCATTCTAACGTTTGCGTATTTATGGGTCTTTACACGATAGCACATAAAATATATAAATAAAATAAAGATAAAAAACAACACAAGAGGTAGGAATAGTTGTAGGCAATGCGGATTGCGTAGTTGGTGCTAGGGAGGCGTCGCTGAACTCGAGAATGCGATTATCTAGTACGAAAACGTCATTAGATTGTGTATTGGCTCGATTGGAACTTCATGATGAAGACAAGAGCTTCGTTAAGAGAAAGGGGATGAAGCAAATTAGTTATTTTTAATTGTGCAATAGGCTGATAGACCTTGTTGTCAGAATCCAAAAGGAAAAAAAATTTTAAATTTAAAAATAAATTTAAAAAAAAGAATTTGTAACGATGTTTGTACTCCAAAATATTCGTTCGTGAACGATTCACGCGATTTGACCAGATTATTCGTGAAAGGTTGAATTTAATTCGACATAAGATAGCATAGAAAACTGTTTGAAAATGAAATACAAATCAATGAATCATTTCGTTCGCGAACGATTTAGAAACAATGAACAAGTCATTCGCGAAGGACAGAATTATTTTTCAAAATTGATTTTAATATTCAATTCGATCGAAATGAGTCATCGTTCGAAAAAGATTTGAACTGATTCAAGTGATGAATCGTTTGATTTGCCAATTATTTTGAAGTATTTGAACGAATCATTCCTGAACGACTGAATCAAATATTGATAAATGACTGAAACATTCGAAAGATTATGTGGGGAGTCGATTTAGAATAAATTCGTGTAAATTCCGAACAAATCGTTCCCAAATGAACGACTGATTCGACTAAATTGGAGTAATTTTCATAAAATGTGACTCCTAAAAAACAAAAAATTGAGGTTGAGAAAAATGTTGAAAAAAATTGGAGAATCATTGGCGAACGACTGAATTCAAATTTATAGGTAATTTCGTTCGCGAACGATTTTGAAAATTTTGAACGAATCATTCGCGAACTGCTGAATCAAATATTATTAAGTAATTGAAATATTCAAAAGGTCAAGTGAGGAGTCAATTTGGAACAGATTCGTGCAAATTCCGAACAAATCGTTCCCACCAAATGAACGACTGATTCGACCAAATTGGAGTAAATTTTCATAAAATGAGACTCCTAAAAAAAAATTGAAGATGAGAAAAATTTTTAAAAAAATTGGAGAATCATTAGCGAACGACTGAATTCAAATTTATATGTAATTTTGTTCGCAAACGATTTTAAAAATTTTGAACGAATCATTCGCGAACTGCTAAATCAAATATTCATAAGTAACTGAAATATTCAAAAGGTTGGGTGAGGAGTTAATTTGGAATAGACTCGTGGAAATTCCGAACAAATCGTTCCCAAATGAACGACTGATTCCACTAAATTTGAGCAAATTTTCATGAAATTATGAAAAAAAATTATAGAACTATTCGCAAACGACAAAATTCAAATTCATAGGTAATTTCGTTCGCGAACGATTTCCAACATTTTGAACGAATCATTCGCGAACGACTGAATCAAACATTGATAAATGACAATAATATTCTAAAAGCTAAAAAAAAGAAACATTCGTGGAAATTTTGATCGAATCGTTCAAAAAAACGAACGAATGATTCCACTCAATTTGAAAAAAATTATCATGAAGTAAAACTTCCGAAGCCAAATATTGATTGGTGAAAAATTTTGAAAAAAATTAGCGGATCATTCGCGAACGACTAAATTTAAATGCATGGCCCATTTCGTTCACGAACAATTTTAAACATTTTGAACGAATCATTCGCGAACGACTGAATCAAATATTGATAAATGATGGAAATTTTTTAAAACCTAAAAATAAAGAGTTCATTTAGAAGAGATTCGTGATGGATAGTTCGAAATATTCGTTCCCAAACGAACAAATTATTCTACAGAATTTGAATACTTCTGATTGCATATTTTTAATACGTGAAAAATTTTGCAAAAAAATGGGTGAATGATTCGCGAACGACTAAATCCAAATGCGTAAAATTTCAATGTTTAGAATCACCAGGACTGCCGAAAAAATTAACAGAAAATTTCGTTCGCGAATTAACGATTCATTTCTCATAATTATTGGTTGGTTCCGAATCTGGTTATTTTTTCTAATAAAAAATTCACTCACAGAGTGATTCACTAAAATTTTTCTCCATTCATTTGTGAATCACTCGCGAACGACTAAATTATAGGTAAATTATTATTAAAAAATAAAAATAAAAATTTTCCGAAATATTTGGTAAAGATTCATTTAAACTGATCAATTCATTCGCGAACGATTTGTTCAGATAGAATTCATTTATCCTCAATGATTCGTTGATTTTATAATTTAGATGCGCTTTGGAACGAACTCAGAGATTCAATTTGAAAAAGAATCGTTCACGAACGGCATGTTCGAAAAATTCAATCATTTTATCCATTAAAAACTTCAACTTTTTAGAAAAATTCGAAATCAAAACCACGAAGAATAAAATAATAATTATTTTATGAAAAATTCTCAAATTGAGGTAATTTTCAATTTTAGCAAAATTTTTTACCTTTTTTTTTTTAGGTCAATGATTCCCAAAATTTTGAAATATTTCCTCAGAATTTTCACTAATTACTCGAATTAATTTTTTTTTTTGAAATAGAATCATCCTAAATTCATTTTCTGATTTTCTTTTCCCCTCCCCCATCACCTTACTTTACCAAATTTCTAGTTTAATTCAACTTCTTATAGATGTGGTTGTTAAAAGATTTTCATACATTGAATAACGAATGGAGAAGCCATATTCGTTGATTTTGTGACATTAAAATTTTTTTTAAAACTTTTTTTATTATTCAAAAAACTTATTTGCTGACTGATTATTTTTAAAATAGTTTTAAAATTGAACTACACGTTTACATTATTTTAAGATGATTCGAGGGGGGCCAGGGGGACAAAAATGAAAAAATTTAGACAAACTCCCATCCAAACCACGCAATCCGACACCGCTACGCGCAGGGCAATAAATAAAAATAAATCATGAGACCGACGTATTAAAAAGTAATTAAAATATACGAGAGAAAAAAAAAAGAAGAAATAAAACTTAATAAAAAAACAAGACAAAAAAACTAAAAAGGAACACAAAGTAATTAACAATACAGACGAGAGAAAAGAAAAATTCGTAAAAATGACGACAAAAAAAAAAGAAAGAAAGAAAACATATTCAAGCGTAAATAGCGAACGAAATGTACACCTTAACTTACGCAGAACAAATGACAAAAAAAAGAAGAAATAAAATTCGCAATTACACATACTTTGGAAAACACGTAACAATTATTAGCCAAACAGACGATCCTCCGTCGCGTTTACACTCAGGCCAATAATAATAAAATCGTCGAAATAAAAGAAAAATAATAAAGAGAAGAGAGAGAGAAAAAAAACAAAACAAAACACAGTTAAGGATCGCGAAGGAAGACTTCGAAAAAAATAGAAGAAAAAACATACATCGGACAAATTATATATCAATGAATTACATTATAAAAAGAAAAATAGGGTACCGCGCGTACGTACGTACACTTCGAAAAAGAAAAAAAAAACAACAACATCATATCATAAATACTCTCAAAAGTGCTCCGAGGACACGGTGATCCTCGTATACAGTAACACGCGATACCAAAATCACAATACATGGGGGGTTTGGGGGGAGATGGTAACAGACGCTGCGTTAATTTGCGGGGGGGGTGGGTTTGGGGGGCTCCTACACGACGCATTGACTCGGATCTCCAGCAAACGTAAAAAGATGTAGACATAACATAAGATCATGGGGCAGGGGGGGTCGAAGGAAAAAGGAATCGGTACAAATTGAAATATTTAGGGAGGAGGGCTAGGATACACGACAAAGGCACCAGTGCTCTTCTTCGTCGTGTACTGTTTACTTATGCTACGTCACTTGTATGGCCGATCTGGAATCTTTGTTTGTGGCGTTTGAACTCGACGAGCTGATGCTGGAAGACGACGGTGAATTCTTGATACACTTGCCGGTCAATTGGTTAACGCTTAGCGGATTATTTATATCGTGCGGATTGGTGCCGACCGGATGCCTGGGCGGTTGCACTGGTCCGAACAGATGAAACGGTAGAGGAATACAAGGCGTCGACGGCGGCTTGCTCGTCGGAGGGCAGTCGTAGTCTAGCGGATGAGGCGTCAGCGGACTATGCAGACTCATCCCCGGACTGGCCATGCTGGTGACCGAAGGGCTGGCCAAGCTGTTCGGACTTTGTAACACCATCGACGGCGGACTGGTCAGATTCGAGAGGCCGCTGTAGCCTCCCGGACTGGAGACCGACTGTTGTAACGATTCGCCGTCTTCGTCTCCGGGGCTGCGGGTGTCGCCGCCGGTGCTGCCGCAGCTGCCCAGATTATCTTCTGACTGGTTGCCCGAGTCTCCGCTCTCTACGTAACGAATACAACGTTTCTTACGCCTGTAAAACAATAAAAACATAAAGGATTAGAATCGAATTACCGACAACTATGGCCCTTTTTTCAATTTCCAGTGCAAAAAAGGCCTTAGATTTGTACGTAAACTTAGCTAAAAAGAAAAAAAATTACAATATCAAATTCAAAAGAAAAAAAAACTGCACTCTCTAAAAAGTACATACACGAGTACGTAAAATAAGATATTAAAAAATCGAAAATAAATTTTTAAAAAACATTATCACTAGTTCGTATACCATACGCATGCATTTATATCACAAACATTAAGTATTATACTATTGAAATACTAAAAAAAATACACGAAAAATCATAAGAAAAAATTAAACACGTTAGCTGCCTAAGCGTATTTCGTTGCCAATGAAAATAATTTCCCAAGAGACGTTAACTTTCCCCTTCTCACTTGTGAGCTCGTTTGTTCAATAATTATTCACTCTTAAACACTTTTCTCAGCTCATCCAGCACACCTGAGTCATCAAATGAGATCATTTTCATACTCTTAGAACTTCTTCGTAACATTTCTAGCAACTTTCAATGAGTAAAAGTTCAAAAAAACGATTATCTTCACTCTCAAAATCGATCAAGTCATTTGCAAGCAGAAAATAACACATTTCAAAAGTCCAACTTAATGAATTCATCTTTTTTTTTACAAGAATCTGGCAGATCCATTGTCAAAATTGCAAAAAACAATATGAAAATCGTTCGAATCATTGACTTTACCAGGAGCCATGGACTTGAGCAGATTTTTAACGATCATATTTTACAAAAAAAAAAAAAAAAACACTAATACTCAATTTTTGATCTTGATGATACAATTTATGACGATAGGATTGATATCTAAGAAGTATACCATGGGATGAATTTCATTTATGAATTAAATCATTGACTTGACCAGAGGAAATCGAATTCAGCAAATTCTCAAACATCTCGTTTATGCATATTTTCAACTGATTACAATGACTTTGGGATTTGCCAGAGTTGAATTTCAAGAACCGTTCCAAAATAAGAAATTTATTTGTGCTTTCAACCATTGACTTGACCAGGAGTCATCGAGTTGGGCAAATTCTCAAACATTTCGTTGATACCTATTTTCATCTATTTATAATAACCTTGAAACTCCTCAGACTATAATTCGAGAACCATACCACAAACAACTCAATTCATGCTTCAAATCACCAACTTGACCAGGAGCCATCGAGTAGAGCAAATTCTTAAATTTTTCGTTGAAATCTATTTTTACCTAATTACAATGGCCTTGGAACCCCCCAGACTTGAATTCGAGAACCATACCATAAAAATAACTTCATTCACGCTTCAAATCATCAACTTGACCAGGAGCCATCGAGTAGGGCAAATTCTCAAATACTTCGTTGATGGCAATTTTTAACAAATTACAAATTACAATGATCGTAGACCTTCCGAGACTTTAATTCGAGAACCATACCACAAACAACTTCATTCACGCTTCAAATCAACAACTTGACCAAGAGTCATCGAGTAGGGCAAATTCCCAAACTTTTCGTTGAAACCTATTTTTACTCAACTACAATGGCATTGAAACTCCCCAGAATTGGATTCGAGAACCATACCACAATACCAACTTCATTCATGCTTCAAGTCATTGACTTGACCAGGAGCCATCAAGTAGGGCAAATTCCCAAACACTTCGCTGAAACCTATTTTTATCCAATTACAGTGGCCTTAGAATTTTTCAGACTTGAATTCGAGAACCATACCACAACATCACCTTCATCCATGTTTCAAATCATCGACTTGACCAGGAGTCATCAAGTACAGCAGATTCTCAACCATACCACAAACGCACCCATTCATCTTAGAAGAATGATTTAGTCTCAGAATCTTTTATTAAGAACAATGCCACAGAATAAACAAAAATGATAGTTCGAATGTTTGACCTAACCAGAGACCATCGATTCAGGCAAATTCCCAATCAGCAGATCTCGACGAAAAATTACCAAAGATTCATTATTCAGCTTCATCACATTGTTACACCACTTGATGATCTTTATTCAAGAACTATACCGCGAGATAGACACCAATTACGATTCAAATCATTGACTTTACCAGGGAGTCATCAACTTTGGCAAATTCCTGATCTTATAATAGGGGCCGTTTTGTACCTTAGTTTGGTATTTCATCAATAGAAGGCTCATATCTGAAAATCATACAACTGAATCGAAGTCACCAAAGGTCTAATTCATCGATTTAACCAGGGGCCATCGAATTAAGCAAATTCTTAAACTCGTTTTTTCATAGAAATATTTTACAAGAATCTTGAAATAATCCCGATCTAAACTAAATTCACTGCTAAAATATTTCTTCAAAATAAATGCTATTATGTAGATGACCTAAATCATCAACATGTCCAGGAGCCATCAAGTTTGGCAAATTCTTATCACGTAAGTAAAATTTCATGAATATTAAACAAAAATTTTTAAAAAATCCAAAAAATATTTGTCTTTTTCTGGTATAATAAAATTTTTGACTGTTGCATTCAGCCTGTAATACAAAATAAGTACAGGAAATTCTGAAAACTTGAAAGTTTCACAACTCCAATTCGTGTGAATACTCGTAAATGGTAGAAGTTGAAAAACAAATCTGAACAGGTTTGCTTGAGAGGGGGTGGGAGGGGAGTTAATTCTACCTCACCATTCCATCACCTGAACTCGATTAATATTTAATTTGAAAGACCAGAAAATCTATCATTATCACATGAATATCTAAATTAATGAATATTCGAAGACTCCTGGACTTACAATAAATTAGATCTGCCATTCTGAAGAATTAATTTCATTCTTTGGTTACTTTGATGAATGGAAAACAATCATCAGCAATGGGAAATCATATTCCACGCAAGATTTCTACCCTTCACCCACTTCAATCCCCTCTTTTCTGAGCACACAGAATAAATAACTTAGAAGTCTTTAATAAATATTGAATTATTTTTGAAAAAATACCTACAACTTCCATCAAACGCTCGTCATTTCTTATATTATTCTTCATTAAACCATCTTCTATCACAAATAACACGTATCAACCTATTTCCAACCACTTTCTTTCCAAACCCTTCTAAATTCTCTACCAAAAAACTCTCGAACCCAGCTCCAACCCCATCTACAACAACACCATTCGTCACATTAACACTCGTATTCGCAACCCTTTCAACCAATACATCAATACTACATCCCAAATAAATCGAAATTCACACCAAACTCTGACCATTGGCTTTTCGTCGCTTTCACCACGTAAAAAAACACATCCATCGACATTTCAGGATAAATACTTGAATAAAAGCCCGCAGATGTTCCTTTGTATCTTCAATTAACGAGATTTACGATCTTACCGATAAGATCGTAAAACCGTCCTTTTACAGTTTGGCCCTTTTATCGGGCCAGTTCCGTTATATGATGACCTTTTTCTCTTTTTTTTTTACGCCGCAGCATCTCGCGCATTGCGTCATTCACCGAAACACAAAACAAAACATACGAAAATATCTTTATAGTTTTTTTTCCTCTCGCCAACGTTTCTTTTGTTCGAAAAGATAGCGAATTTCTTTTCATAACTCGACTTACAAATACCAAAATCCTGTTTTTTTTTTTTTTATCAAGAAAGTCGACGTATGTGCGTGAAAACATGCCATCGATCCTATTTTCTGCATCGTACAGCTATTCACACCCTTCGTACTGAACTTATCATATCCTAGATTCTAATAAAGGTTAAAACATTCCGAAAATTCTACTCTACTATCTCTAAATTCGTAAAACAAAAAACAAAAAAAAAACTACGCACGAAGATAACAATAATAACACATTACACGTGTTAAAACATCAGCATTATCAACAAAACTACACAAATCGTAATACCAATCGAGATGATAAGACGAAACCCCATAAATCTTTTATCGAAACTTATTCTCTTCGTTTTCTTTTCACAAAATATTCGAAATTCTACCAAATTCTGATTCAATTTTTTACCTACATAAAACCTTTCAAATGGTAGGTAGGCTAGCTTCACTCTACGTTCATTTTCGAGCACCTCGCATCTCGTTCGAACAATTCAACCACCCCTTCAATTCCATCCCATTACGAAGCAACTGCATATTGTAATTTCAACGCCGAGAAGCCATTACAATTACGAAAAAAACCAACTACAATACGATTAAAATACAACAACAATAACAACGTAAAAAAAAAAATGAAGCGTTATTTAAATCACGTAAAACGTATAGTAGAAGTACGAGTACGTTTTTCAAACCGAGGCGAGTAACACTTAATGCAAGTCGTAAACTTCGGCGCGTTGTTAACACAGCAAAACAGAGAAAAAAAATCGGTATTCTACGTCAAAAAAATGAAAAAAAAAACGAACAAAAAAAAAGTACTCAACAACTACTACGAAAAAAGAAAAAAAATACAACAACAACAACGAATTCTCGAACGAAAATAAGTAAGAAAAAAAAAGAATAAAAAAACTCAACAACGAAAACGTGAAGGGAATATTAAACTCACAAATTCGATATTAGAGATTAACGTATGTAGGTCCCTGGGGCGAAGCAGCGTTTGAAGCCCCATGGTGAAGATGTACTAAATTTTGGTGCACACTTCCACTTTCCGAGGGGCTATAAACCATATCAGTATTTTAATCGCAGGTAGAGTACTATATAATTAATCGTATCTAGTTTAAAAGAAAAAAAAAACTTGGTACACAGAAAAAATTTCATTAATAATTAAAAAATAATTAGGTATTTTTTTGTGGTACGTAATTCAGCGACAAAAAAAATGGCAATATGTAAATGCGTCGTCATCCTGTCGAATTTACAGCTTCCAATTGGATAGCGAAACGATGACGACGCATTAGGAAAATTTTATTCGCATTGTGCATCGTGAATGGGTCACAAATTAAATGCCGAATACTCATCAAGGCCAAAAAAGCAAAAGGGATAATCATCTAAATACACTACTATGAATTTTTCACATAAAACAGAAAACTACCCCTTCGTTGAATTAAAAAAATAAATTTTCGAAAAATTCATCGGAAACAAATCGTTCCATAATTCTCCCCCATTTTTTTCCAACTTTTAAAATGAAAATTATCCCAACATCTCTAACGCTGGTAATTCGTTTCAAACCATGCGAAAAAACCCGCCTCCCAATTTGAAACCCCCCTAGGTAGGTATTTCTGGACATTAAAAACGCCTCCCTTCTACCCCCTCCTACCGACAAAATTGCGATAAACGATTAAATCCGTAAAACTACATTCTATTCTATAACTTTATATGAAAAGGGGGGTGAGAGGAAACAGAGAAAAAATAATAACTCTAAAATCAAAGCCATGTTTACGTCCGTTTATCGTTTCAACGCGAGATTTCACTCACCCCCTCCTACCGCCCCCCGCCACGATGAATTTTTCAACCATAAACCGACGATGTTAACTTCGTCGAACCAAAGCTTCGATTTCCATTCGGCAAAACAACACAATAAACGTTTAAAATCCATCGCACATTCGTTTCTTCTTTTTTTTTTCCAACGACCGCGAACCCTCTGGTGGCTCGGCTCACCTCTCAATCAACAGCATTGCAAACCGCCTTCGCAATCAATATTATCCGATTATAACTCACACTTAGAAGCAGAACGTGTACTTATTTTGGGAGGCGTACGTAATGTACACAAAACACCAGCCAAGCTAACGAAAACTCGCTTATACGAAAGGTCTCCTCGTTAAGTATTTAATAATTTTAGCGCGCCTCTAAACTCATCCGAAAACTTTTCCATTAAACTTTCAACTTAATCGAGACCACTTCTGACGGTAAGTCTGCCTAGGCGAAATGGTACAGCGGTCACGAAGCAATAAAAGATAATTGTCATCGAGGTCGTTTAACCGAATAGTTCTCGTCTCTATGATTCTGTTAGTGTTTTGAGGGCATAGAAGGAGGGAGAGAGGTGGTAAAAAGTCGAGTTTTGTCAAATTTCATGTTTCAGAGGCAGCCTGAAGAAAGATTTCAGCAGCCAGTTTCAATATTAAAGTCATTGAGTCGTAAAAACGTGAATTTTGATGATTACCAGGCCTGAAATCGAATACAGGTACTCTCAAAAACCAGTATTACGTACTCCCTGCTGAGGCACTATCAATAAATCTGAGATAATTGGACGTCTCCGTGATTTTAAGAACCGAACAGAAGGCTAGAACCCTTTAATAGACTAATTCGTAAAATTTACCATTTTTAATAGACACCCTGATGAGAAATTTAGCCTGGTAAAATGTTTTTATTCAATTTTTTGACATAGTAATCCAATAAAAACCTCGAATGATCCTACTGATTACTAATCAAGACTTGTTAGACCTTCATCTTCGTATTATGATTATATTTTTCTCATTAACCACCCTGATGTAGCTTTTGGCCAGGATGAAATCAAATCATTGTTCTTAAGAGTTCGAATATTTCGACAAGACATCCAAACTGACTCTAAAAAACCAACACATACGATTTCAAAGCATGAAATCGCCTAAATTTTCTTACAAATTTCAACTGATTACCCGTAGGCCACCCAAATGAATATTTTAGCCCGGTATCGACATGATTTTTGCAATTTTTTCGATTCTAACACATTAAAAGATCCAATTAAAATAAATCAAAATGAATTTTTGAATTTTTCTCACGTTTTCTTAGTCAGTAATGGCCACCCGAGTAAACTCTATTAGCCTGGTATCTGATGGAAAAGCGATCTCCGAGGTTTTCTGACCTTTTTCAATTATGATTGGCCTTATAAATTCCTACTTTGGTCTCAAATTGGCCAATTTGAAAATCACCATTTTTTTAAAAATATTTTACAGAAACATCCAGTCATCTAGACGGCCACCCTGATAATTTTTTCAACCTGGTATAAATTTTTGGCTACGTTTCGACAAATCCATTCTAATTAAACCGGTATGATCGATCTCTGATTTTTTTGACAACTTTATGATATGACGGCCACCCCCGATAACTTTTCTAGCCTGGTATGAATTTTTAACTTGGCTTCTACAATGCTATTCCACTTGAACTGGTTTTTGATTTTTTTTAGCATCTTTTTGACGGCCACCTTGATAACTTTTCTAGCCTGGTATGAATTTTTTGGCTTGGTTTCTATACTGCTAATCTACTTAGACTGGTTTTTGATTTTTTTAGCATCTTTTTGACGGCCACCCCGATAACTTTTCTAGCCTGATATCAATTTTTTTCTTGGTTTTGACACAGCCATTCAACTTAGATCGGTCTTTGAATTCTTTGACATCTCGACGATGGCCACCCTAATAAATTTTACAGCCTGGTATCATTTTTTTTTTGCAATTTACAATTCCACGATCTTCATTAGATCATACCAACAATAGGTAGGTATCTTAAAATTCTTCCCTCAAATTTCACCCGAATTAAACATCGATGGCCACCCTGATGAATACCTAGCCAGGTGTTTCAACTTTTTTAAGCCTAATCGCCTCTATAAATTTTCTGGCTGCATGTAAACCTTCATTTTAAACCATTTCATATAATTTTCTGCTCTTTTACGTAATTTCTTTGCAATTCAAGACCCATTTTTCAACCCAAACCATCCTAAATTTTCCTCCATAGACCACCCCGATAAAACTCATCCAAGCTACCCTTCCCTCGCCAACATCCCCTTTCCGCCCACCTACCAAACACCTCTCCATGACCTCATTACACCCCTCCACCCCTTCCCCACCCATAAATCCTTCAACAACAATTACACCCGCATTTTAAATCCGTGTTTTTCTCGTCGTCGACGAGCGAAAAAAATGGTAACATAAAACGAAACGAATCAGGGAGCCGGAGAGGGTAAGAAAAAAAAACGCGCCGAAATAAACGCGCGCAAACATCAATCCGTTGAATATTCTTTCAACTGCACGTCTCCGCACCCTCCTTCTCGTTCTTGCTCTCTCGCAACCAAGTACCAACAAAACACCGCCTCGAAGAAAATCTATACTGCGGATGAAGTTCGCATAATATAACGAAATAACTCCCGACAATAATAATTCCCGATCGAAAGTTTTATGGAGCTCGGCGTAAACATAGCTTCGGTGTGTACAATGTACATGTACAAAATACTCTGCTATAAGATATCGCCGTATTTCGTAGATAACTACGTACGTACCCCTTACAAAATAAACTATACTTCAGAAAATGTGTCTACGAATGCGTTCAATAAAAATACAACTTTTTCAACTAAAAAATTAAAAAAATACATTAAAGCTATCGAGAAGATTACATCTACGAAAAAAAAAAAAATCTACATAAAAAAAACGTAGGTACATGGGAAAAACCAGGGATTAATTCTAATAATCGCGAGCACCTTTACAAAAACTGATATGGTTTATCGTTTTCGTTTTTAAACATTTTTTTTTGTTTTTCAATCCGAGGAAACCATAGATAAACAAAAACTCCTCATAGACCACCAATGTCTATAGAAGTGTGCACAAAAAATTAAAAACGTTTGTTAGTATAGATAATAATTTATAAAAACAAATTTACACATCTATTGTTTCTCTTCTCTTTGCCTAAGACACATTTTCTGATTAATGAAAGTAAAAAAAAAAAGAAAAAAATAGGAAAAAAAACACCACCTAATTATTTCGCTTTGTAATAATCCTAAAATAAATTAATACATTAATTAAATATGTGTAAAATACGACGAGAAAATGAAATGAAACGAGAGAGAAAAAAAAATTGGAAAAAAAAAAGAATGCCAACGAATGAACCGACGACGTCGTATATAAAAAGCGTTAAAAAAAGAAGCGAACAATGAAAGAAAGAAAGTAAAGTAAAAAAATAATAATAAAATCAAATAGAGTCGAGCGTTGAAAAATTTTTCAATTCGCATCCAAAGACGAAGAGAAACAAAATAAACAAAGAAATAATAAAACTTATCGATCGTATTTCTCTCGCTTTATCTCTCCGCCTGACTTACCCCGTCACGCTATCTTTTTCTGACGTTTTGTTTCTCTCTCACTCTGTTGCTCTCTCTCTGGCTCACTCTTTCGCTCACCTCGCAATCTAAATATTTGTCAGCGAAATAAAAAATTTACAGTGCAAACAAAAACAAAGCGTTTTTCGCAAATAAACCAACCAAATAAAAAAGTTCTCGTAAAAATAAAACCAAAACGAAGACGAGTTAATAATATTAATCAATTCGTATCTCTATATGAATAAAATAAACCTATGTATTGTTATATTATACGATGAGAAAAATTTATATAATATAATAACCAGGGGAAATCCGCGAAGCTCCAGACCTAAATATTTTCAACCCTTGTTAGGTTATGGTACTAATCAAGTACGACCCATCCAAAAAAAACCCTTATTACAATAAATATTATCAACAACAATAACACATTATAACCACATTATCTTATCCCGAATGATTATATATTAATATAAAATCGACCCTATACATAATAAAGACCTAATATACCTATATCGTATGTACACAAGACCGCAGTTCTGTGCTTAAATATCGCATAAAATAAACATATCGTACGTAGCTAGTATGGTTATTTAATCGAACAGTTTCATATTTACCTGCACGGTTTGCACCATTGACTTTGTTGATCTAGTCCATACCTTGCTCTACACTTTTTCATGCTATTGCCTGTCATCACAAAAAAGAATCAGCTTTAGTAACATTAGTGGCGGTACGACTTAGAATAAAATAGAAAAAGCCAAATGATAAAAAAATAAAAAAATCGCCCTTTAAATACCAACGCAGCGTACGCAGCAATTCCCATAACCGCAAAGTCAACACTTGATTACCCGACGATAGCGTTCTCGATAAGGCAAAAGGCTGCTGAATTTCATGTTTTATTCGAGTTCCTGCACACGTGTAACGTGTCACATGTGCACGTAGTATATTATTCATCACTCGATAACATCAGCGAGTTGAAATTTTCAATTATTACGTTTCCTACAAGTCGGCAGAATTAATTCGATATCCGAAAGATATATTTTTGATAATTACGAGTCGTAAAAATGTTCGAAATGGCGACGTTACATTTTGATTGCGTTTTTCAAGTCGAAATATAGTCAAACGTGTTGGATTTATGCGATAAATCGACGAACCTAGTCTGGAAACCAGTTCATCTCACATACCACAGTCGTTTGGCAACATTGCACAGCGATGTTCAACATGGCAACCTTGTAAGACTCGACGAAATACCTTAATTTCAATCGAACACAAGTCCATTCATTTGAAATACCGAGAAAATGAATTTTCACGAAAAAAATTATAACAAAGGCACAATTTGGCAACGTTGTAACCCTCTGATGCACGATTTGGCAACATTGTAATACTTGGTATCCCTTCTTGATACAAAATTACACAGTTTTACGATCACAAATGTCGGCCTACCCAAAACTGACCCATTTTTTTTCAAAATTTTTGCGACAAGACAAAAACCCATGCGAAATTGAAATTTGGCAACGTTGCACAACGATGTTCAACACGACAACCTTGTAAAACTAGGCGAAATTTCTTAATTTCAATCAAACTTCAGTCCATTCACTCGAAATATCACAAAAATGAATTTTCACGAAAAAAAATTATACCGAAAGCACAATTTGGCAACGTTGAAACCCTGTAATGCACGATTGGCAACATTGTAATACTCGGTATCCCTTCTTAATGAAACATTACGAAGTTCTACGATCACAAATGTCGGCCCACCCAAAACTGAGCAATTTGTTTCAAAATTTTTGCCACAAGACAAAATCCTATCAGAAAATTAAACTTGGCAACGTTGCACAACAATGTTCAACATGGCAACCTTGTAAAATTCGACGAAATACTCTAATTTCAATCGAACACAAATCCATTCATTTAAAATACCAAGAAAAGGAATTTTCACGAAAAAAATTATAACAAAGGCACAATTTGGCAACGTTGTAACCCTCTAATGCACGATTTGGCAACATTATTATACTTAATGCAACTTTACGCAGTTTTACGATCACAAATGTCAGCCCCCCCAAAACTGAGCCTTCTTTTTTTGAAATTTCTGCCATAAGACAAAAACCCATAGAAAATTGAAACTTGGGAACGTTGCAATGAGTAATGCCCATATGAAAGCATTCGACGATGAATTTCGATCGTATATCGAATTTTTCGAGCAACTCGTTCCCTTAGATAGGCAAAAAACCTCATCTCAAGCAGTAAAAGATATCTAGAGCGAAAATAATGCAATGTGGCAACACTGAAACATCCAACTAATCGAATTTTTTTCAGAATAGATTATTTTATGAAACATCATCGATATATGAGCCCGGATTTCAAATTCGATGAGTAATACATGTAATTTGGCAACGTCGCGACGTAATATTGAACACTTGGCAACATCGCAGCAACGAAACTCTCCCCAGATTAAATTTTCCTTTCAATTTTTCGAATATTTTTCACACTGAGACCGAAAAATTCGATGCGTGGTGCAATTTGGCAACATCGCATCATAAAAACCAATTATTGGCAACGTCGCATTATTAAAACAACTGTGAAATATTCATTATTTACTTTTTTTACGACCGATGAATGCTCAAATCCCATTAATTTTTTATCAAAACCAAAAGTCTCGAAAGATGTGCTTTCAGAATTTCTAAATTTAACAATTTTGTACCAATATCTGAAATCTGGCAATGTTGCTAAGATTATTTTGACCATTATTTCGATAAAATGACTTCAAAAATCTTCAGATTACTCATTAAATCGACAAGAAAATTCAAAAATGATCGATGGAATTTGGCAATTCGATCAATGCACAACTTGGCAACACCGCAATCTCCCAAAAATTTGATACGGTTGCATTTCCAAAATTCAAAACCTGCATAATTTTTTCTCAGCATATTTTCACTTCGAATTTCGCACCCCCTCTCACCCCCTTCCCCCAACCAGAGTATCCTTGACAACGTCGCTTCATCAATTGAACTTGGCAACATCGCAGTTCCAATTACAAAACCGATTTAAACTGAACCTAATCTCAAATTTCCAAAAAAACAACAAACTTTGGCTCCTATTTAACTCATTTATTCATCCAGGTTGCCACATATCACCTCCAGTGCTACCAAACGACCGATTCGCTTCTTCGTCGGGTATTCACGTAGCTAAAGCGAACCCCAGCATGCGATTTATAAAAGCTATCGAAAAAAAAAAAGGAAAAACTACATTAAAAAATATTAACGTAAAAAAAATCATATATAAGCTCAGCTTAAATCTATACATTCCCATCACCTCTCGTTCAACTACACCGAAAATTTTCAAAACTGTATAGTGACCAAAAAAAAAAAAAGCTAAACAAAAATAATAATGAAAAAAATAAATAACCGAAAAAAAAACTCAAAAACTCGGAAGAAATTTCCAACGAAAAAATTTGTTTTCGCAATAACTAAATTCATGCATAGCCAACAAACACCTTTCTAAGAAAAAAAAAAAATTCCAACCAAAGTTAATACATTGCTCAAAATAACCCGTCATCTCCATCGATACCACTCACGAGCCACTTTGAGCAAAGTGTTCTATCATCACAATAAATAGAAACCAACGTACAAAAAAAAAAAGTTAAAACAAAAAAATTATATAGAAAACAGAAACGAAAAAAAAATCATTAAGTAAAAAAAAATTCTAACGTTAAAAAAAAAGAAACATTCATAAAGAAAAAAAAAACGTGAAAAGAAGAAAAAAAATGCCTGCGTTAAAAGAGGAATATATACTGTATAAACGGGAAAAGGAATGTTTGCAATAAAAGTTGTGGGTACCTCCGTCATGGGTTTCTTGTTTTCTCTTCCGCTTTTTAGTTCTTGTAGTGTTAGCCCGAGATGACCAATCGGGATAAAGCTGCATGTGTAATTGTCTTTCTCGCCTCGCTAATTCGTAATATTTCGCTTGTTCGTCTCGGCCTAATGCATGCCACTGTTTTTTCGACATCCCACATACATATTATTAATTATAATCATTTAAGAGAGAAAAAAAAAAGAAAAGAAAAATCAAAAGACAAAAGACAAGAAAAAAAACGTCTAATGAAAACATGTGTGTATTAAAAAAAAAAAAAATTAAAAAATTCCAAGCTTTGGAGAAACCATCTATATGATGAAATTTTCGCTTTTCTTTTTTTTTTTGAATCCAACGGAAGAAAGAGGCATACGACAAAAAATTTCACTCAATTTTGTACTCGTATCTGGGTGTTTTTTTTCCATCGCATCAATCGAAATCGCGATTCGCGAAGCCTAGCGAAGGGGGCTGGAGAGCGGGTAAACGGATGGGCTGTGGGGCGAGTTATCGTAGGTACTTTTGCTGGGTATGTAATACCACCCCCGGTAGCAGCATTATACGTACATATATCTACATCGTATATACATAATACATATATACAATATTATCGAACAGACAGAGACAGAGAGAGGTTCATTTGTGGTATATTTATGTATACGATAGGTAGGTACGTGCGTACCCCCCTCAGCTACCCCCTCCAAGCGAATATTCGCTGCTGATGATGCTGACGTATATTTCTATATCGCTTCTCGGAATAATACGAAAATAATTCTTTGCAATGTAACGAAATCGATTTTATATTTGAAACCAAATTTGCCAGAGCTATGCAACGTTAGAATAGCTCCACAACTCCTACTACAACAAATAAAAACTCGATATTTGTAATGTAGATGTACCATACATACAAATTATATCTCTGTACCACTACTATTTCCTCAACACGTCGTAAAAAATGGTATACGTATAAGTACATTACATATATTTCACCCTCTCGGCCTGCCTTCTTTTTAGAAACACGACGCAGAACGCAATCATCTTCCACGTATACACCATTTTGAAATTATACATTTACAAAACGGCGAAATTTTCCAGCCATCTCTTTCGCACACATTTCGCTATCCTTCGCCATAACAACCGAAGAAAAAGAGAGGAAAAAAAATGTAAAATAAAATAAAAGGCGAAATATACTATACATTTCATCCGCCTTGCCTCTCTCGTACCCTCTACTCGCCTCCCACACTCGTGTTCATCTGCCAACGACGACAATTCTTTCCCTACGGCGAGAATATGCGCCGTAGGCGTCCTAAATCCAGCTCCACGCCGAAAACAATCCGCGTATAATACCTGCGATTTACGTATTCGCCGAAACCCGAGACCGAGAGAGCGAGAGCCCCGAGACCCGTCGTCGACCCGGATACCCGTCGACGTCGTCTTAGTCTTAAAACCGCCGCAGCGTCGACGTTGCGAAAAAGAAAAAAAGAAAATTATTCTCGACACGACAACGCGAACTCGTCGTCGAAAGATTCTTATACCTACGTATACGAGATATTATCGTCTGTATAGGTAAGTATATATATAGCAAAATATAAACGTTTTTTCTTTTCCTCCTCGTGCTTTCCCCGCGTCGTATCCCCACCAAAAGACAATTTTCTCGCAGGTATTTGAGCTATATTTTCATTCGGTGCTCGATCGAGAGACACGGGGTTGCGCTCGCGTTTTTAGCCATCCCTCTTCGTTCCTCGACTTTGTTTTCTTTTTATACCTACACCCGCATCGTAATTCATCAATCCCTGTAAACCTACCGAGTTTTGTTTACTTTTAATTTGGGCGGCGATATTTAATTATATAGGAAATAACGCCTTACTCTAATTTCGATCGAAAACTCGACTCATACTAATTCGACTTACGATTTTAATTTTCAAAAGGACTCGAACGAGTCGCGAGTCGGAAAAATTATACGTGTCCGCGTAGCTATGTAAATATTACGATGGCCTTTGTACAGAATAAACACCTAAGGTTAGGGGTAAATCCATTTAGATTGATTGCGAATGTACTTTTTTTTTTACAAAGTAAACGTGATTTGTCCCAAAAGTATCGAATAGAGTGGAAAATAGACCGAAAAACGTTATTTTATGCATGAAATATTAGTTTTCGTTCTATTCGAGTCGTTCGCGAACGATTGAATCATACTTTTGAACTGAATCATTCGCGAACGATTGGATCCCTTTCAAATCTATCGTTCACAATGAGAATCTACTCCATCCCTATTCATTCGCAAACAACTGAATCATTTTTTTTAAGTGAATCATTCACGAACGATTGAATCACTCTTCAAATGAATCATTCGCGAACGACCGAATCACTCTTGAACTGAATCATTCGCGAACGACCGAATAGCTCTTGAACTGAATCATTCGCGAACGACTGAATCACTCTTGAAGTGAATCATTTGCGAACAACTGAATCACTCCTGAAGTGAATCATTCGCGAACGACTGAACCAAAACCACTCATGAACTGAATCATTCGCGAACGATTGAATTACTCAAATGGACCGAATCATTTGGCAAATTGATTCACTTTTTCGAACTGAATCATTCTCGAACGACTAGCTGAATCCCCTCAGTGGATTGAATCATTCACGAACGATTGAATTACTTCGATGAACTAAATCATTTAAAATTAAAAATGATTGAATCACCTTTGAACTAACTCGTTCACGCTAAGAACATATTCACTTTTATGAAATGAATCATTCGCGAAAGATTAAATAAATTTTGAACCAATCTATTCTCTATAAAAATCAACGTACTTTCAAATAGAATCATTCACCAACAGTTGAATCACTTTCAATTTTCAAATTAATCGTTCACTCTGAAAATCCACTCAATTCCTATTCAATTCATTCGCTAACAACTGAATCACTCTTTTCAAGTGAATCATTCGCGAACGACTGAATCACTTTTTTCAAGTGAATCATTCGCGAACGATTGAATTACTATGAAATTTGGAAAATTGATTCACTTTTGTGAACTGAATAATTCGCGAACGACTGAACCACCTGAGTGGACTGAATCATTCGCGAACGATTGAATTACTCCGATGAATCAAATCATTTGCGAATGATCGAATCACTTTTGAACCAACTCTCATTAACGCTGAAAATCTATTCACTTTTGCGAACTGAATCATTCCCGAATCACTGAATCACTCTAAGTCTAGTGAACCGAATCATTCAAGAATTAAATCAATTTTCAAACAATCTATTCGCCATAAAAATCAACGCATTTCGAATAGAATCTTTCGCGAACGATCGAATCACTTTTGAATCATGTCGCTCATTGATGCTCGAATCATATTATATGACAGTCGTTCGTGATCAAATGAATCATTTCAAAGACAATTCGTTTGCGAACAAAAGAATCAATTTCAAGACAATTCGTTCGCGAACAAAATAATCAATTTAGAAATCATAATCTTTGAAAATGATCGAACAATTTCTAGAATTGCAAACTAATTCGTTCGCAAAATGATGCGATATTTCAACTCGAGATCGATAGATCGCATTTGTATCGAATCATTTGCCAACGACTAACTCATTCAAGAATCAAACCATTTGAACTGAATCATTCACAAACGATCGATACATTTTTCAACTCTAAATTTAATTGTTTTTAAGTATCCCAGTAATTTTGAATCAGATCGTTCATGAACGATTTAATCGTTTTAGAAACCACAAATAAAATCATTCGAACGTACTTGACCAACTCAGCTCAAATCAAATCATTTTTGGCATTTCAAACGAAGTTTTTTTCAAATTATCAGTTTAGGTATTTCGAATCAAATCATTTACGAACGACTCTTCAATCTAAACGGTTCAAAAACAGTTCAATCATTTTAGAAATCACAAATTGAATCATTCGAATCATTTTTAATTTAATGATTCACGAACGATGAGGACATTTTTGAAATGAACTATTTACAAATGTTTGCTCGTGCTTCATTTTTGAAGCAAATCGTTCGCGAACGAACGATTCATTTACACAGTCAAATGATTCGCGACCAACTGAATCGGAATCGTTCTTGAATCAAACTCAACAAGGTTTCTTCCAAAAAATTTCAATTTTTTTCAACATAATTTTTACAAATGATTCGATCATTTTATTATTTTTCAAAATTGAACGACTCGCTTGGAAATGAGCAGTTCATCCCTAAACCGACCAAATCGTTCACGAACGTATGATTCATCCTTTGATCAAATCATTCGCGAATCGTGAATTGAATCGAAATTTCAGAGAAACAAAACAACAATCCCTTCAATTGAATCGTGAACGATTCATTCAAAATATGGATAATCTCGTTCCTTTTTCCCGCTATCAAGAATTCCAGCTTCGTGATCATCAAATAATCGAAAATATAATTTTTTTAAGTAAAAGAACCAAAAACCCCAACAAATCCAGTGTTCCCACCTCCAATCAAATTTCCCAAACACAAAATTAGCTAAATTATTTTCAATGAAGAAACCCCTACAGCTTCGACAGTCGATACCACGACCACGAATACCTGAAAATGATATTTCGGACCACATTTTGAAGCCGATATTGCCACGATATAAACACAAAAAGCGACCATACAACACACAGACAAAACGTATCATTAAAATGCTAAAAAAAAATATATGAAGAAACCCACGAGGTTAGTAGTTTAGTACGCGTGAACCCGGATGAAGCCGATGAAAATATGAGAAAAATGAACGCAAATCCCATCTTATATAAGGAAAAAACCAATAAAATTCAGACATCCACTGTCCTTTGGTTTCTTTATCGATCAGTAATACCACACACAAGTAATAATAATATCAAATAGATAAAATCGACCTCATTCGTTACAAAGAATTCGTTTTGTTTTTCGTACTCCTCGTCGCGAAATTCGCTTCCTATACGCTTGCTGGCCCCAAAATTTCTATACAGTGGGCCGATCAGGGCGCCCTCGAGCCCAAAAAAACAGAAAAAAAAGGTTATGAAAATTAAACGAAAAAAAAAGGTAAAAAAAAACAGAAAAAATGGTGTTTGTTTGGCTATACATTTTGCTGTAAATTAAAGCATCTGTCTACCACAAGTATAACGTTCAAAGTTAATATGGAAACAAGGCAGTACCCAAGCGACTAGTGCACCACACTACAATTATGTTAGCCAACCACAAAAATCAGGCTATTACGCGTCTCGATGTCATCAAATCTGTTTTCTATTTTGGTTTTCGAATGGTCTTCGGTGTACGAGTGAAATTTCGAATGAAAAAAAATTTACGAGAACCATGCATTGAATATTTAACCAGATCGCGTTCGTTATAGCCTGATTTATCGAAATTTTTCTCAAATTTTTTTTTATTTTCGTATAAAATGCGATAAACGTGTAGAAAAACTGGCAACTTTTCGGACAAATTCGACGCAGATTTCACATTATCTAAACCGAGAATCTTTATTTTTTTTCGTACTTTCGTCTTCCATGTTTTGTTTTTTTTTCGACGATATTTTTCTATACGTTTAAGGCATCTTTTTTTTCGGTGTAGTGACGCAGACATAAGACACAATAATCCAAAAAAAAAGACAAGAATGGGACATTTAAGGGGATACCTCCACCCGCATCGACGATTGGAACTCGCTCTTTCTTCCGTTTCTTCTTCTTTGTGCCGTAACCGTAATTATCCCGGGCGCTCCAGCCCGGATACAACTCCATATGTAGCTGTCTCTCCTGCCTGGCTTTTTCGTAATATTTAGCTTGCTCTTCTCTTGACAGCGAATGCCACTATTACCAAATTTTATTATAAAACTCAATAAAAATAAAAAAATTTTCGTACGTGAATGAAAAGAAAGAAAAAAATAAAAAAAATTCAATTTCGTCGAAATTTTTTTTCTCTTTTTTTTTGAAACTTTTGTATAGAAAGTCAATACGATAAACGTAGTGAAAAAAAATGATCATTATTTTCATTAAGACGTAATAAATATGTATCTAATCTATTATAGTTAATAAAATATACGCGCATTATACGTAAGTACCTTTATGGGGTAGTTTTTTTCATCATCGTATAAGCGTCGTATATATTTATATATTATGGCTATATTATACATAAGTATAGGTACGTTTAAACGTACGTAGGTATACCCGAGTAATAAAAAAACATTCAAGAGCTATACATACCCTTCTTCCTAATATTTGGTTTATGGCGGCGCTTTCCTTCAGCGTACATTCGGCGACCACTTTGGCTCTCATTTCTTTCATATATAACATAAAAGCGTTTAACGGTTTCTTAATGTGCGGTTTTTTCTTTTCTGTAAAAACAAAACGAGAATATGGCGAGATGCACACACGTGTGAGATTAGTACAAATCCATAAACAGACGATACATAAGTTTATAATGGAAAAGGGAAGCAGCGAATACAGATTCAGCAAACATCTTCAACACTTCAGCAAACGAATGTAAACGAATTCATCTTTCTGGAAAAGCGAGCATAGAATATCGAATAATGCATCGAACTTCAACTCGTTGAAAATATAATCGGATGGGAGGGGGAGGGGGTAGTAGTTGAAGGATCATACATGATACACTTCGAAAAAAAATTTAACATTCATTTTCCCAGTGGGTGCCAACATTCATGAGGTATCTGCTAGCAAAAAAAAAAGAATCTCTCCCCCCAATAATTTTTCCAGTCAAAATATTTATTTTCGGTACCAAAAAAACACCATAAAAATGAAGAACAAACCACCCCGGAAAACTTGCTAAAAAAATTCGTAGTTCATCATTCAAAGGGTATTCCCAGGTAAAAATGATGAAATGCCCCTGTCCTCGGATTTTCGAAATTTTTCTGAAACACTATTGAGTACCTCTAAATAAAATTTTAGGGTGGAAAAAATTTTCCCCCACCCCACCCCCTCAGCTAGAATCGCGAAAAAACGCAATTTTTAGGAGAAAAATTCAATTTTTTTCAATACATTTTTAGCGTTTTTCAGCATTTTTTTTAGCAGTTTTCACGTTTTTGAAGGTGGCGCACCTGGCGATTTTTTTTTCAAAATTTATCAAAATAGTACCAATTAAAAGGAAGGTTTTGACAAAAAAATTTTTTTGCATGTTTTTTTTGGTTTTGGAGATATGTTGATTTTTAGTTTTCTTTTGTCAATTTCTCCCCTCCTATGAGGTCAAAAAATTAGAAAAAATTGAAGTACGTAGACCCATCCCTACTTTACACATACAGAGAAAAATCAAAAATTTTCCTCCAATACTCGTGAATATAGAATTTTTCTCTCAAAAAATGCGTTTTTTCGTTATTCTAGCTGAAGGGGGTGTGGGAAGGGGAAAATTTTTTTGACCCTAAATTTTATTTAGAGGTACCCAACAGTGTTTCACGAAAATTACGAAAATCTGAGGACAGGGGCATTTCACCATTTTTACCTGGGAGTACCCTTTATTGATTACTTTCAACTAAGGGCTGAAAAATCGTGACAAACTGCACACAAAAGTCGTCATTTCTACTTCTCTTGTCATGAAAAAATCAAATTACCTGAAAAAGAAACTTCCAATGCGAAATTTTTTTTATGAATAATTGTACCGCGAAGGAGAAAATTTGCAACCTGAAGCAATCATTAGATTTTTTTTTCATTTTCGAATGAAATTTCAATTTTTTTTGGCACAAAAACCAACAATAATTATTCCGAACGGTTTTTCGTCACCTTCAGTCCTTCGTTCAAAGAATTCGACAAGACAAAATAGAGGGTGCTAAGCATCCACCCATTGAAAAATTGCCATGGGTGCTAAAAAAAACTAACTTTGCAATCGTCAAAGTTCTATTCGCAGAAGAGTTGCAGAGGATAGAAGATTCAGGGCCCATTGTAATCTGATAAGTTACCAATTACCTATACAATTGAGTCATTTTCTTTCTAATTAGAAAAAGCAAGAAGGTGGAGAAAATGAGTTGGTTTTGGTAGGAGCCGAGCCCCCCCCCCCCCCCCCCCCCCCCAAAAAAAAAAAAAA
>FIZU01036556.1:0-10129 GCA_900064475.1 Pseudococcus longispinus
ATTCCACCAAAGCTCAAAAATCATCTTTTACTATAACAAATCGGAAGCCATGAAAAAAATATTGAATTTCGACCAGAGGCCGACTGACCACCTTACCACACCAGAGCCTTTATTATTTTAATTCGAAATTTTAAAATAAATACCGAGTTATTTTTTTAAAACCACTTAATATAAATTCACATATCTGCGCTGTTAAAAGTTATTATTTTAAACCATATGTGCTTAATTCGGTATTTGTGTATCTAGATGTATCATAAATGAGTTTTTTTTTGCAGATTTTATCAGCAATTTGAATAAATATGTGAGCAGTGAACATGTAAATTATAATTTGGGAGCTTACGTGAACGAAGCTCGTTACCTTATCGCCAATATTAAAGATGCTAAACCCTATAATTTAATGGAGAAAGCCGAAAGTGCTCTAAGGTTGGTAAATTATATTAAAAAAGAAAAAAATTGAGTGGAAAACACAAATAAACTATGAAGCTAGATTAAAATTATTTTTATTCATTTTTTTAAAATTTCCAGCTTCTGTAAAATGGCCGATGATATGGTTCGCAGTCAGGAAAACAATGGACCTGCATTAAAACTATTGAAAAAAAGGGTCGACAAAATGATCACACGAGTGGAAGACTTAGATACAATTGTATCCAATGCTAGTTCAATGATTCGAGACGTAAGTTAACGAATAATTTATCGTAATTGTTCAATATTTTGTTTTACATCAAGCCGAAATAATTTTTTAGGCATACCGGTACTCGTACGATAGTCGAGATAAACTGCAATGGATCCGAGAAGCTAACGATAAAATAAATCAGATTACTAACGACGTTTTCAACACTCAAGAACGGATTGCTTCGGCGTCTGCAGATACCCGTCGTTTCATCGCACAAACTCGTCGTAATATTCAGGTTGGTAAACGTCAAGCATATAGTCTTTTCGGATTCCAGATATGGGAATCTGTATGGATGAGATGTAAAAGTTTAGAACAAATGTACGTTTACGATACATTAGATGAAATCTTGATAAAATATTTTACAGGATGTAAATTCGTCTTTGAGAACATTACAAGAATTGGTTCGTTTGGCTGAAGAAAAAGAAGGCATATTGTTCAACTTGAATCCTACTTATTTAGAAAATTACGTCAATCCTGCCGTTAAACATGCGCAAATGTTGCTAAATCAAGCTAAAAATTACGTCTAGTAAGTAATTATTTTAAAACGTAAATGAAATACGAAAAGTAAAATAATAATTTTTCCGCCTTTGTTAGCTTATTCGCTGCAACTAAGCAAGATGCAGATATCGCTTTGAAAGCTAGCACAGCTTACAGAAGAATTGTCGATGCGTTTAATGAAACACGTCAATTATTGAATGATACGAATCAAGCTATAGACGAGGTTGATAATTATAGAAATTATTTGATTCGGTTCATCGATCAGTTTATTTATCAGTTAATTAAATTTGCAGCTACGTTCTAAGCAGTTTTCAGCTCCTATTGTAGAAAAAGCTGGTTCCATGGAAGAGAAATCCAGACAGTTGAAAACTCTAGCTGCTATGGAGTTATCGGATGTTAATTTATTGCAAAAGCAATTAGAATATCAACAAAAATTCGTTCTTTTGGTGGAGAAAAATTTACAAGATATTGTTAAAAATATCACCAACGTTTCTCATCAGTTGATCGATATTAATAAAACTAAAGGTGACTTTCTAGTTTTTTCGTTACAAAATACGAAAGATACTTTTTTTAAAGCGGTTTCTAAAATTATCTCTCGAAGTAATTAGCTTATATTATGTAATTATTAATGTTATTTCATTACTTATAAATTTACAGAAGCAATCAAACGAATGAACGAATCTTTGGAAAGATATAAAAATTCGATGGAGATCCCAGATGATGCCTACGAGAGGATGTTTTATGTTCAAGATAATATAAACGATGAAATTAAACCGAAATTGATGAAAATAAAAAACTACGGTGAAATTAATATCAAACCTGCCGACGAAATGAAAAGTAAATCTTCCATCTCATGAAAATATCTCGAAATTTGAATTTGTATCTGATTTTATGCCATTTTCCAGTCAAAGAAACCGACGAAGCTGCTATGGAAATGTCATCGCGATTAAATTCCATGAAAAATTCACTCGTCAAACGCAATAAATATTTTGAAAAATGGAATTCCACAATAGCCAATCAGTTATCGGCTTTAAGGAGTAAATTAGAACAAGCTAAACATTTAACGAATGGGGTTGGATTTTGCGACGCTTAGATTTTCTTTTTGGTCACCCTAAACTGTCGCATCATTATGTCAAGAATATTTTCATTCGATGACTGTGGGTTTTTTTTCAGATTCACGTATCGTTATCGAGTAAAAATGATCAAGAATTATGCACAAGAAGTTACCTTTCAAGATATTTGAAACCTAGCATCACGAACTATATTTCGATCACATACGCAATTTCATCACACCATCGAGACTCTCTATTATTCTATTTATCTAGCTCGACTAGTGTAAGTATTGCAACTCTAATATTCCTTCAACGATCCAGAACATCGTGTAACTGACGAATCGCACTCTTCTTAGGGAGATTTCTTAGCAGTTGAAATGATCAATCGTAAAATTCGATTTGTTTGGGATGTTGGCGGAGGCCCCACAGAACTGACTCACCCTTTACATATCCAAACTGCCGGAGATTTGCAAAAAGATCAGCATTGGTATAAAATAGAAATCAGAAGGTAAATCTCTGAGTCAAGTTTTAAAGTTTTTTAAAAATTCCCGCTAGTACATGTTCATTCTTTTGTTTTACTCCCAGAATTGCCAACATAGGCAAATTATCAGTTCGTCCAGTGACTTCGAGTTCTGCTCTAAATGGATCTCCTGTTACCAACGCATCGATTTCGGGATGGAGCCGATTAGATATTAGCAGTAACGATTTAATTTGGATTGGTGGAAGTGGTAAACCTCTTTCACCTTATTTGATGAGTAAACAAAACGGCTTAATCGGATGCCTTTCGCAAGTGATATTTGACAATAAACCGATCGGTTTGTGGAATTTTAAATCCGAAACTGTCGGTAATTGTGTAGCTTGCGTTGAAGGGTAAGTAATCTACAGTTGAGTGGTAAAATTAATTTTAAAAAACATAAATTTAAGCGAATTTGTATTTTATAGAACCGAAGAAATACTAGAGGATGATTCGTATCATTTTTCTCGCGATGGGTATTCGTTATTAAAAGGCCACGGATCTTCCGTTTATAATAAATACGTTTTTACCGTATCATTCAATTTTAAAACCTACGACGAAAATGCAGTTCTGTTTTATGCTGTAGCTGCCAAACCTGTAAGTAATTTGTATACCTCGGTAGATTTGTTGAAAAGTACAACTACATAAAGGCGTACAAAAAATTTCTACTTGTAGGAGCAATTTATATCGATTGTAATGAAAGACGGGCGTGTTTTGGTACAAATCGGCTACAGAGAGGATTTGAAATTAGAAATTAAAACGACGAATCGTTATACTACTGGAAATTGGACTCATGTGGAGATGGTCAGACAGTACGATCGTAAAAAGAAGTCTGAAAAGGGTATTATTATTGATCATTGTCATCTGAATTCTTGCTTCGTTGAATTCTAATAACTCGGAATCGATTTCAGTTGCTTTGAAAGTAGGCAGTGAAACCAAAGAAGCTACTCCTACTCCGACATCTCCCGCTCCAAACGATATACCTGATTTATCAGTACCACAGTATTTCATCGGAGGCTCTCCTCCTGGTTTCGAAACAGCAATTCCTCTTCCTGGATCGTTACTTGGGTGTATATCCGATATGCAAGTCAATCAAGAAGCATATAATTTGTTACGAGGACAATACTGGGGTGTGCAGAAATCGTGTTTGAATAAAGTAATCCAAATTAAAATTAAAAATATTACGTTTGACGAATTTATGTTTACATTAAGTATTTTGTAGCCTGTTACTGTAGTTGGCTTCCAAGGGAATGGTTATTTAGAATTGGGATCGTATCCGTTGCAAACGATCTCTTCTTTCTATTTTGTGTTTTCAACCAACCAGCCTGATACGTTTTTGATGTTGAGTACAACTGAAGGTTTTCCGGTATGATATTTTGTTTTTTTTCGGTTTTGTAATTTTTTTACCTAGATATTTCTAATTTTTTTCATTCCACTGATTAGCATTCGATTAATAAAGTAGAAGATGACGATGACGTTGAATCAGAGGTGAGCAGTTTTCTATGAAAAATACAATACGTATTTCAAGTTCGAGTGTAAATCTATTCATTTTTTTTCCAGATAAACGTTGTAAATTACTATTCGTTGGCTTTACGAGAAGGTCGAGTAGAATTTGTAGTAAATGTAGGAACCAAAGACACTAAATTAATATCCAGAGCTGATACGAATTACAATGATGGCCAGTTTCACGCTATAAACGTTATCAAAACCGGAAAACGACTAGAACTACGAGTAGATGACATGATTCAAGCGATTGGCTTCATGGAAGAAAATGGTTCGTCGAGGGTTCAAGCTGCTGGAGCTGTGGGAGGATTATTCTTGGGAGGAGTACCATCTGATATCGTTTTTAATGTTTCCTTTGTCCCGGATACATTTTTTTTCGGGACGATTAAAGATGTGATATTTGACGATAGGTAAGCAGACTATTGCTAGAAACATTGCTGGCTTTTTATGCAAATATCTGCCACTATGCAAAATTAATTTATCAACTTTATTATATTCTATTCCAGATTAATTCATTTCGGTCGACCAGTTGAATTTGAAAGAGCACTAATCGGTAGAATAGGACCCAAAGTATCCGATTTTGAAAGCGATGCTGCATTTCTAACCCAAAATACTCAAGCTGCCGGAGCCAACAGTTGTCAGAAATCGTATACGTACTCGGTGCAACCGTTCGCGGTTCAGTTTGGCGATCTGCCGAAAAGTTACGTGCGGTTGGATTACGACCGATATGTCTTCCACCAGAAAAACGCCACCATCGAGTTGACTTTCCGGACATTTTATTTAAACGGCGTCTTGTTGATTATTCCGGTACGATTCGAAAATAAAACCTTATACCTATACTTATCTATTACAACTGAATTGTAATAACCTACGTCTCATTTTTAGGGTGCTGTTGACGATAAACAAGATCATTATCTAAAAGTATTCTTGTTTGGCGGTAAAATTATTGTACTCGTTAAAGGTAAAAGAAGACTCGAATTACAAATCGAAACAACTTACGATGACGGTAATTGGCATTATGTAAGTTGACAATGTAGTTATAATTATCAACTCGAACTCGTAGAAATTATTCGTAAATGTAATCGTGCGTTATTTAATTTACAGTTGAAATTAGTAAGAGACGGTAGGAATCTTTATTTGTTCGTTGACAAGTCTCATTCTCAAAAAGTAGCCATACCAAAGAAATTAAACTTTCAAAGTACTATTTTTATCGGTGGATTTTCGAACGATATACGAATTTTTGATCCGGTGGTACGTTACCCTCATAATGACGAATAGGTAATGCATATTTGAAACATATTCGAGAATAATGGGATTATTTTTTTGTTTACAGTTTGATAAAATCGAAGCTCTTAAAGGATGTATTAAAGAAGTAATTATTAATGGTAAGAAGGAAGATTTAGTGGGCGATAGAGCTAAACATCATCATGTCGGGCAGTGTTTCCCAAATATCGAAAAGGGAGTTTATTTTCCCGGAGATTCGTACGCCATAGCTGGTACTTTGAATAATACAATACGATTCGTAATTATCATCTCGTATCAGATACTCAGGAATTTTTTTCTTCCAGCGAATAATTTCTCAATTGGCACATCCCTGCAACTTGAATTAGAATTCAGAACTACTGAAATGAATGGCGTGCTTATGTTACTCTCAGAACCTGATGGATATCCTTCTATATCTTTAGAACTAAACAAAGGAAAAGTATGTTTGATCAAAATTACATACAACTTATTAAGTAATTTCGTTCGTTTACTTATTTTAAATCGATCGTTATGTTTGTTTAGGTCATTCTGAATGGAGATATGGGAGATAGACGGCCATTCAAATTAGAATTAGAGTTTTCGTCTATTTATTACTTGTGCGATAACGAATGGCATCAAGTAAAAGTGAACTTTGTCGAAGAAGAGATATCATTACATGTAGACAACATGAGTAAAATGTATTGGTTATCTGATAACGGACATATCACCGAAGCCCATACTAATAGCCCGTTGTACATCGGAGGGATACCAGGTAATTACTTATTATCATCATGTGTATGATGAATTTTGAATACGAATTCAACACGAATATAATTGCCTTATTTAGAACAAGCTGCTAAGAAAATCCACTCTAATAATGAAAATTTCAAAGGATGTATGAGAAATGCGGTTATTCGTGGGTCAAAAGTAGATTGGACCGAGTTTCCTAGCTCTTACAATGTTCTGCTGAGTTCGTGTCCTGTTTAATCGTATAATTTTTTAGCCTTTCATGTTGTGCCAAAGTATGCTACCGCATATACCATTGTTCCTGTACTTTTTATATCTTTTTAAAATTATTTTATCGAAGTAAAATAAATTATTTCTTTTTGAATATGGGGTAAGTAAAGTACCTTGTTATTTATTTTGTAAGACTGAAGATAAGTTTTCGATGAATTTCTAATGATGCACTGCCGCTTTTATGATTATCGGCGAGGTGTGAAGTGAATCGACAATCAATAAACTGATTACTGAACTTTTTTCAAGTTTCCAGAATTTTAAAGCTCGTATCAGTGGCATGCCACCAAGTCTAATTAATTTTATTTATTATAATATCAAACTCAGAGAGATTCATTCGGGATCAACATTCTTGTTTTTGTGATTTTCAACCTCGAGTGATTGAAAAATAAAATGTAAACATTTTTAAATTTTATCCCGGGTAAAGCAAAAAATCATCGGAAAAGTACAATAATAACGGCGAGGTAAAAAATAATTATAATTTTTTTCAAATTTCCATTTCGAGAGAGCTATTTGAATCAAATACACGTATAGAAGGTAAACGACTTGTAGAAAAATAGTGGGGAATCTTGAGACGGTTGTCGTTGGTGAATCTGTAGTTGTTGTTAGTCACAGTAGTCGCCATTCGGAGTTCGGAGGCGAATGATGTGAACGTTTTCTGGAGTATGGTACATTTGTGTTATTTGTAACCAACCTGTTGCTGTGTTCACTTTTTTTTTACCTGATCAAATTTCTTAGTTCCGTTTTAGCCTTTGTGAATTGTTTTTTAATCGGTGGTATTGTGTTTAGTGGTTGGTATGAACCATTCAATGAATCATTTCTCGTTTTACGTTAAACCGGCATTTATATTTTCAACTAATGTTACAACTTGAGCTATTCAAAGATTCATTTTTACTTTTGTTTCGTGCGGTTTTTTGTGTTCTTTAATATCTCAATAATATGCCTTGTTCGGCTGTAACGTTGTCGTTAGCTACGATCTCAGCGATTGTTGCAACTGCATTGCTAGCAATTGCCTTTTCTACAGACAACTGGTTGTATACCGAAGTCCGAAGGAATAATATACAGGTATGTTGAATTCTAATATTATACGTGTGATAGTTCATACCGAATGTATGTTTTTTTCTCACAACGCGCGTATCGTTTACAAATGCAATGAAAATGCATGAAATAGATGCGCAGGGAGGGTGTTATTTGCTGGAGCTGTGTATGAAGTTTTGACTGCGTCTGTACTACAAACACAAAGTTTTTAAAACAAACCACGGGTTTTTTACGGGTGATTCATTTCTCGACGATTTTGTTTTTATGACCAAGGGAACCTTATTTATCGATATCTTCCCGTTCTCGTATATAAATTCGCGATACGCTATACAGATTGGAATTCATTCGTCGAACCGAGATTTATTTTATGGAATCTTCGTAAACATTACGTTTCCTTGCATGTATCTTCAATTCCATTACCCTTAAAAAAAAACAAGTACGAAGTTATATGTTTACTAATTTCATTCGACTTGTTACCTGCTTTATTACTTTCGCAAAAACCTAATCATATTGCAAAGATTCATCTACCGAATCTTATTCTTGATCTTGTTTTAAATTCTCAACGGTGTGGCGATGGCGTTTACTTTCGTATGCGATCAGAACATACTCGTATGCAAATCTTGTATTGTTTTGTAACCGCGACTCGCAAACTGCGGACAGTAGCAAGTATGCGAGTATAATAATGGAAATTATGAAAAATATTTCATCTCGTAATCGACGACATCGACATGAGACCTGAGACGTGCTAAAAAAAAACGCGTGTTGCATTTTTGTAAAGGTCAAGATTCAGTATTGCCATAACAATGGATGTAAAATTCCCACGATTACTTTCAATTTTGTTTATTTTTTTATTCGGCTGGGAGAATTATAATCGACTTATTATTGTGAAACATCGGAGTTAGTACAATGCTAAGATGCGGTTTTTATGAGAATAACCTGACTAGTGGAGTTAAAAGTATACATACAGTATGTTCATCAAGTGTCAATGACTTGACTATTGATGTATCGAAGATTAGCACAGTGATTCCAACATGATGTCGGATCTTTTGTTGCGACTTACGAATACTTTGCTGATTTTGTTATGATTATCACTCCGGGGTGTCTTGAAATCAGCAAATGAGGTTCCCCTCTCTCAAAAAAGTCGAGAATTGCAATTTCCAATGCGATAGAAATCATTTCACTTTTTTTATTCGTACTGTAGCCTCCTCCATTACCATCGTGAAGAATTTTTGAGACATACTATACTTGTATGGCGTATGTATGTGTACCAGTACCACGTCTTGTGGTCACAAGAATACCTCTAACTAGTAAAGTATCTCTATACGCATGTTTATTCGACATTACGAAAATTTAATTTCGATTAGTGGTGTCGTAAAAGATGCTGAGATAATTAGACTATAAACGAGACAAACTTTCGAGTCTTTTTTTTCCAAAAGATAGGTACCTGGACGGCAAGTAGATCGACTATAATGAAAAAAATACCTACTCTCGAGCGAATGGCTATTCATGGCAACGTTGAAACATCCAATGGATTCTTATTGAGAAAAAAAATGGTTGGTCTCCGTAGCTAATCACGTTTGATCTTAATGCGGCGATAAATAGAAATCTCGCCGCGTTGAAAATAATTGTGACGAGGTTGTAAGAAATTTTTACATTTTTTTCAATCGATTTAGTTACCGAGGAGTTTTTTCTTCGTGTGTTTGCGAAGAAGATGACTGAGAGGAAACACGATTTTTTTCGAACGCATCGCTATCGAGCAAACGTGATATGACCTATAGAAGTCTGGTTTTTGGTCAAGTTCAAATTAAAATATGAGTATGATAATTATACCGGATTAGGAATTCAACGTACAAACGTTTTCGAAGGTACGCAAAAATTGACGGATTACTTTCAAGTTCAACTCGATTGATGGCTAGTCGTTTATTAATTTCTATTTTCTTTTTACATGCGTTCGATTTACTGTTATCGGTATCTGAAAATCTTCGCGTACGTGTACCTGGCCTACCTACCTGCTCTGACGTTTGGTAAAATGAAAAATCCCCTCTGTTACCTCGTAAAACCAACCATCCTTTGGTTTTGTTGTGGAATGTAGAAATTGTAGGATACCAGCAACTGGTTCGAAACTAGTTTGATCGCATTGCTTTTCATATAATTTCTTCTTTGGCATTACCCCTAGACGACGACTTGTTTACCGAATTATCAGCGTTGAGGTATGTTAATGTGGGAAAGAATTTATCGCTGATTGAGGGAGAAGCAAAACGTGTGTACGTTTGATTGTTGTAGGTTTTCCATTCGGTCTTTTCTTATTAGCTGAAAGAGCCTTCCGTGGTAAGATGGTGAAATTGGCCCTCGACCCAAATTTCCTCAAAGGTGATCCTAAATGTCACCCCTGATGTAAATAAAACCAGTGATATTTCTCTGTTGTCAATTTTTTTCCTAAAAGGTCCGTCCAATCAATTGTCAATTTTACCAAAATTTTTTTAAAATTCCAAATTCTGAAAAAATGGCTAAAAAATTGATTAAACTTGAAGAAATTTTTAGAGAGATAATTGAACTTAGAAAGAAGATAGATCCACTCTTCAAGCGGACATATTG